>JAULKK010321075.1:0-11389 GCA_032355705.1 Rubia peregrina
GTTTCACAGAATCACAACAGTGATTTAACTCGTTACTAAAACAAAACATTAACCATAATGATCAAGAAAATAATGAACAAACACAGAAGCCAAGAAGATATATTAAGAAAGACTGTACATCAACACCTAAAATGGTCCAGACCCGTTCCAAACAGTCTATTCCCAAGCACCTGTAATGTGATAAGCACAAAACTATGTGTGTGGAATGCTAGAGGGATTAGTAATAAAGAAACAAAGATAAGATTCGCAGATATAAAATGGAGGTACCAAATATCTCTTTTTGCTATCATACTATACAACATATAGCAAATCAGATAGGATACCAAAAATTCTATCGAGAAATAGCAAAGAATGGCTATTCTGGGATGAATTAACTACTCTTAAAATATTACAAGAAGATAACCAACACATTATTACATCAATCAAGCATCCAAACATTCAAAAAGAACGTTTAACATCTTTTATTTATGCTAAACACACCATAAAAGAAAGATCATATTTATGGCCTAAACTTTTAAAGCATAAAAATGAACCATTAAGCCTAATAGGAGACTTTAATGTTTTGGAAAAAGTTGAAGAATATCCCGGACCTTCAAATCCTAATCCAAGAAGCATAAAAAACTTTAATAAATTTATTACAACAACAAACTCAAAAAATTACCTACCTCTGGAAGTCTTTATACTTGGACATGTGTAAGAAGTAAAGGTAGGGTATGGGAGAGACTAGATAGATGTCTCTCAAATAAAAAATGGTGGTCTCTTTTCCCTTCTTCCAGTATCAAAACACTTCCTAGACAACAATCTGACCATTCTCCTCTCCTTTTTCAACATAACAGGAGAACCTAAACCCTCTGGACCAAAGCCTTTTAGGTTCCAAAACTGCTGGTTAAAACATAGCAATTTTATGCAACTAACTCAAGATGCATGGAATATACATACACACCTAAAATGCATGCATAAACTGGCCTTCAAAATTAAAAACCTCAAAGCAGCTTTAAAAATCTAGAACAAGAACATTTTTGGAAATATATTTGATTAAGTAAAAGAATGTGAAGAAGCTTTTCTACAATCAGAAGCTAAGTTGCAACTTAATGAAACTACAGCAACTCTAATAGCTTACAATTCTACTGAAGCAAACCTCACTCTAACCTTGACCAATCAAGACACTTTCTGGAAACAAAAATCAAGGATCAAATGGCTAAGGGAGGGTGATACCAACTCTAAATTCTTCCATAAATCAGTCAAATCAAAACATAAAAGACAACTGATCACTATAATTAAAAACTCAAATGGTAAATGGTTAAATACGAAACAGGAAATAAGTGAAGAAACAGTTAATTTTTTCTCTGAATTGCTTTCAAATGAATTTTCTGACCCTTCAGGCATTAATACTTCATGGATATTAGAAAATATCCCAGAAGTCATAACATCACAGATTAATCAACAAATAACAAAACCTGCCATACTGCAAGAACTCACTTTCATTATACAACAAATGGATAGTGACTCAGCCCCTGGACCAGATGGTTTCCATGGAAGCTTCTATAAATATTTTTGGGATATTATAAAGGAGGACACACTGGAAGCAATAAATGATTTTCTAAACTTAATTGCAGTACCCAAATCTATCTCCTCAGCTCTAATGATTTTAATCCCAAAAAAAGATGTTTGTTCTTCTTTCCAGGATTACAGACCTATTAGTCTATGTAACTTCTCTAGTAAGATTATGTCAAAGCTACTTGCTGAAAGGCTACAACCACACCTTGACTCATTAATCAACCCTGAACAATCTGCTTTTACATCATGTAGAGAACTAGCTGATAATGTTTTGTTAATGCAAGAAATTACCAATTTCTTGAATTCAAAAACAAAAGGCCATAACATGATTATCAAGCTAGATATGATGAAAGCATTTTACAGAGTATCCTGGCAGTTTCAAAGTAAACTACTGGATAAAATGAGTTTCTCTGAACATTTTTCTAAACTAATCATAGGAAATATAAGTTCAACCTATTTCTCAGTCGTAATTAATGGCACTCCTAATGGATTCTTCCAAGCTTCCATAGGTTTAAAACAAGAAGATCCTCTTTCCCCTATACTTTTCATTTTGATAGTTGAAGCCTTCTCTAAAAATTTGAATTTCCTGTATCAATACTCAAACATCAGCCCTTATAAACTACCTTCATCCATGATCAAAATCTCTCATCTTCCATTTGCTGAAGGCACAACAATCTTCCTGTAATACTCTAAAAAGGGAGTACAAACCATGATTGGTTTCCTAAAATCTTATGAGTTAGCAACTGGCCAAAAAATAAAATTTGAGAAATCATCTTTCTATCCCTCAAAACATACACCAATTCACACTGTATCATTAATAAAAAAAATGAAACAAATATGAAGCTGGGAAGTCTACCTTTTAAATATCTTGGATGTCCAATTTATACAGGGAGAAAAAAAAACTCCCACTTCCATTCTCTCTTGGGTAACATTAACACAAAAATCCAAACTTGGCAAAACAAATCTTTAACTGCAGCTGGAAGACTAATACTAATCAAACATGTTTTATCTTTTATACCACTGCATCTTATAACAGTCCTCAAGCCAACTAAATTTGTCATTGAGAGTATCCACAAAACGATGTCCAAGTTCTTATGGAATCCAAGTAATTCAGACAATAAAAAGAGAAGAATATGGAAATCATATAAGAAACTATGCTATACTTTTGAGGAAAATGGTATAGGCCTTAAAAACCTCCACATAGCTCAACAAGAACAATCATCTAAATAATTGAACAAGAACATGGAAAAGAATAATTGAAGTTAATGACATAGCTCAACAAAATACAATCATCCAAATAGGCAAAGGAGGTGTGTCATTCTGGAATTCAAACTGGACTGGGAAAGGTTTTTTTATCTGAGTTTCTAAATTTAGATACTTCCTAACCCTTTCCAGACTTATCAGTGGCAGAGTTCTTATAATACAAACTCTCTCACACTCAAATCCTTAAAAAAATGTTGCCACATGACATATTAGAACTCCTTGTACAACAAACTAATATCTAGCAAGGATTTGAAGATAAGATGATTTGGAAACCAACTCTTAATGGAAATTCTCAACTAAATCAGCCTATCAGATTCTCAGACATATGAAACTGAAAATCAGCTCATTTACATATCTGTCGTGTTAATACTTGCAAAAAAATTAGTTTCTTCAAATGGAGATTACTCAATATGTTAATTGCTCTACCTGACATTTTAGAAGACTTCAAATTCCAAATTCCCTCAAAATGTCTTTACTAGAAAAATGATGCTGACAACTTGCATCACAGTTTCAGTAGCTGTTCAGAGCTAAAGAAAATTTGACAAACCGTTGATCAAATTTTCTCAATACAATCTCAGGACTTTTTCTATTTATGGGACAGGTTCTATTTCTACTGGAACCTAAACATCCCAAACAAAGAAACTAACAACATAATAAAGTTAATTCCATGTCTAATTTTCTGGTCCATTTGGTGTGATAGAAATATCATGCTCCTTCTAAATGACATCATGCTCCTTCTAAATGACACCCTTTTAAGTTAAAAACATTAAATGTTTTTGGAACCTAACTAACACTATACCTAAGCTCATGATAAAGAAAAATAATAATAAAAAGAAGGCACACAGGATATTATGATGGATTCTTCCAGGTAATTTATAAGTTGAATACCAATGGGTCTATATTACAAACTAGTAGGACAGGGATTGGTGTTATACTCAGAAACTTTAATGGTTCAGTTGTTGTAGCCAAAACCATTTCAGATTGCGATATTCTTCAAGCAGAAGCTGCATCCCTACAACATGGACTTCAACTCACAAGCCAACATGGCATCAGTGAGCTAGCGATCGAATTTGACTCCCAATTACTACAAAACATCCTTGAAGAGAAGTTAACAAAACAAAAGACCTGTACTCAATACATCATATCACTACTCTCGTGGCTCAACTTCAAGATGCAACACATCTACCGGGAAGCCAATAGTGTAGCTGACGCTCTAGCCAAATTGGCAAGCTCCTCACTAGTAAATAAAGTTTTTTTCTTATGCAGATCTGCCTAAGGAGATTAAAGGAAAGATTATGCTGGAAGCTGCTTCGGTTCCGTATGTTAGAACTTAACTTTTTGTTGTACTTTTTTTCCCACATTGCAATTAAACTCAAATTTTCTTTTATACTTTCAGTTTTAGACCTGAGGTCCTCTAGTTTCTATATGCTACATGTATTTAGGACCCACAGGTTCTTTTCCCCAGAGGTAAGGTATTACGTCCCCCTCTTTTTGTAATTTTTATTTTAATCTAATAAACAGGTAGTGGTCCGCCAAACTCCCCACCATAACATGTGGTATTCCATTAAAAAAATAGAAAGTGTGCAAATATAAGAGTAAAGATCAAACAATGAAAGTGTAAATGGAAGTTTTATTCATGAAATCAATATATTTTAATACTTTTACTAATATAATAAAAATTATACTGTTATTTTTTCAATAAATATAAATTTAATTCAAGTAAAAATACTCTAAAATATAATAAGATTTATATTTAAAATAATATAACTATCACAAAGTCTTGTTTTAGGCAGACTAAACTTTAGGCCAGGGTTTATTGTTCAATTATAAGAAGTTTAATTTAGGATGGGGGTTTCCTAAAATAAACTGATAAACTTAGGAACCTACTATGCAATAATTAAAATGTTATATGTATCAAAAATATCATTTTCATTCCTGATCAGAATTCTCCTCCTTCGATCGAAACCTGTAACCCCAGCTAACTGCCACCATTCTACCATAACCGCCACCGCTCCGCCGCGCTTTTACTTCTTCTGGTTCACTCTGCAGCAATGATTGAGATTGAGATTGAAGCTAGGGTTTCTTCTTCGCCGATGTTGAGCTCCTACGATCTCGATCAATCGACGTCTCCGACGACGGAGGTGTTCTCATCGATCGACGGCGAGAAGCTCCACCGCTATTGTTGTAGATTCATGGTAGCATTGGTTGCAGAGTTGCGGTCGCCGGAGCTCCGATCATAGTCAGCGGCGAAGGGTGTGTCCACGGTGAACGTCAGGGGAACGGTCTTCCGTAGGCAATCATTAGGCGAACGAAGCGGCACTCCTCACTATACTAAACCTCAATTGTTGAGTACTTTAGTTTGCGGCGAGTTAATTCTATCTGGTAAGTTATAGATCTGGTTCATATGCTCCTATTATATTATATTATATGTGCAAACAAATTTGATGTGTGCAGGTGCATTAATAGATGTGTGCAGGGTGCAGACAAATTTGATGTGTGCTGGTGCATTAATAGATGTGTGCATATGCTAATTTTAATATGTGTGCAATTTGCAGACAAATTTTATTTAATAACTTGATTAATAATTTGATGTGTGCAGGTGCATTGAGAAGCACGCGGTCAGAAGACGAGTTGCGTGTGGTTTCAAGTGTGGTTTTGAGTTGTAGGTGACGTTGACAGCAACGTCGGTGGCGGAGCTGAGCTTCAACATCTGAGAGGTGAGCTTTAACTTTGTATTTTTTTTCCGAATTGAGGTTTAATATTTATTGACTAATATGATCAAATATTCTTTGGTCTAGTGGTTAGTACTCTAGTTTTTGAGGTGTGAGGTGTGAGGTCTGGGGTTTGTGATTCTTTGTGACCATTATTTTTAATAATTTATGTTCTTGATGTACATATTGAGCTTTAATATTATTTTGACTAAGTGTATGTTCAATAATGAGTCTTTGGTGTAGTGGTTATTACTCTAGGTTTTGAGGTTAGAGAATAGGTTCAAATCTCACTAGTTCTTTTTTATAAAAAGAAATTTTATTCTTGAGGTACTGTAGCTTTTTGTTGATGTTTGTAGCTTTTTTTCTCTTATGTTGATGTTTTTCATTATTTGGGTGATGTTTAATTGATATGAGTTGATGTTTTGTAATTATTTTAGGGGTAATATGGATTGATATTTATAGTTTTTTTATAAAAAAATTCATGGTTTTAATTTTCCATCTGAGGTTTTAGTGGGAGTTGATGTTTGTTGTGTCTTTTTTTATGTTGATTTTTTTTCCATTTTTCAGATGAGTTTCATTTGTTAGGAGTTGATTTTTTAAGCTTTTGGGTGATATAAGTTGATATTTGTAGTTTTTTAAATTAGGACTTTTTAAAAAAAGAATTTTTATTCTTGTGGTATTGTAGTTTTTTGTTGATGTTTGTAGCTCCCCCCTCTTATGTTGATGCTTTTCATTATTTGGGTGACGTTTAATTGATATGAGTTGATGTTTTTTAAATTTTTAGGTGACGTGGATTGATATTTGTAGCTTTTAAAATTATTTTCTCATGTTGATATTTTTCGTTTTTCGGCTGAGGTTTTTGTAATAGGAGTTGCTGTTCGTAGTGTCTTTTTTCTTATGTTGGTGTTTTACATTTTTTGGATCAGGTTCAGGTGTTTGGAATTATGTTTGTAGCTTTTGAGTGATATAGGTTGATATGTGTAGTGAAAATGTTTTATGATTTTCAGAGTGAATAATTGATACAATTGAGGTACTGTAGCTTTTTTGTTGATGTTTTTAATTTTTTTCTCTTATCATAATGTTTTTCATTTTCCAGGTGAGTTTTAGTTGATATGAGTCGATATTTTGTAATTTTTTTGGTGATATGGTTAACCTTTTGTAGTGTTTTTATTCTTATGTTGACGTTTTTTGTTTTTTGGTGAAGTTTTGATGATAATGATTGATGTTTTTAGCTTTTGGGTGATATATGTTGGTGTTTGTAGTTTTTAAAAAAATGATAATTTAAGCTTTGTTGATGTTTTTATGATTTTCAGTTGATTTTTTGTTAGTTGTAGGACATTTTTTTTCCAATTTTTTGTTGACTTTAATTTGATATTTTTATATTTTTTGTTGTTTTATTTAATTTGTTACAATATTTTTTGCTACAATTTTTAGTTGATGTTTTATGATTTTTTGTTGATGAATAGCTATTTTTTTGTTGATGTTTATAATTTTTAGTTCGCTGATTATATTGTTTTTTGTATTTTCTAAAAAAAAAATAGATTTTTTTGCAGATTGCAGATGGCGGAAAAATGATGCAAAAAATTGGACCAAAAAACCCCCGAAGAAGGCCCCAGTAAAATAATTAGAAATAGGTTTCTGTAAAATTATTAGAGATGGGTCCCTAGATCTAGAATATAGTTAGTATTGCATAAATGCTCTTGCTTAAAGTTTGAGCTGCCTCAAATGAGACCATCTCTACAATTATTATTTATAATACCAAAATTACATAAAATAATTTATATAAGAAAATAATATATTTTTATTAGAATATAGTTACTATTATTTATAATATAAATTATGTAATAATATTATTACTAAAGGGTTATATGAAAATTATATTTTTATCTAAATTCGAGCCATATTCAACTCAAAAATAATATTATAATAATTTTATACAAATAATAATTTAAATATCATATTTTATTTTGAAAATAAATATAAAGTGTAATCAATTAAAATATATAATATAGTTTATATATATAAAGTAACATAATTTTTATTTATTCATAAAATAATAAATTAATGATTTCTATAAGAAAATAATATAACTATTATTTTGTATAAATTCTGAAATAATATTATTTATTATTAAATTTTCATTTACAAGAAAATTATATTATTTGTTTATTAGACTCTTATAAAACTTGAAAAATTATAATACTATTTTATCATAAATTATATTTATTTTTTATATATAATATTTTATTCAAAGTAAAGAAATACTATATAATTAATTTTTTCTATGAATAAGTTCTCGAATTATTTTTGTTTTTTTCCAACGTTAGAAAATGACGCAATGAGATCTCCTTTATTTTACTTTTAGAAATATTTCACAATACTAATGAGTTTTTTTTAAAAAAAAATTACAATACTAATGAGTTCATAATATTTTTTTAAAAAACATAGAGAATGCATTCTCCAAATGCGTCTCTAATGTTTTTCCACATGGGAATAATAATTCCTCGCGAAATTGAAACGAAATTAAAAATGATGAGGACATATTTGTCAAATGCGTTCTCTATTTTCCATTCACAAAAAAATAAAAAATAAATAACGAGAGACGCATCCACCACCGAGTCTGTCTTTTGAAAGACGGTATTTCCATAAGTTATGGAAATATCAAGGTTTAAACTGAGATTTTGAAAAAATCAAAATAAAATTTTTGGGTTGTATTAATCGAGTCATAAATTTATCAATCCTAAATCTTTTAACTTTCTATAATTTTAATTCAACATCGTATTTCCATAGGCATATGGAAAGACGGTGTTTTCGAAAACTTTGCCTCCACCAAATACCTCCTCTATTTTCCCTTTAAAATACAATAATAACGAGAGGACCCTATTTGTATCCAGGTCATGTTACTAACTTACTATGTATAAACTATTTCCGGGGTGATTATTAACGTGGGTAGAATAACAGTGTTGGGGAAACAGTTTTTTTCCGTTCTCCCGGTTTTAGTTCTTTTACCTTTGCATGGTCAGGGAGCTTAAGTTTACTGTCTTATGTCTCACTCAATGGAATACTATCTTCTTTTTTTATTGTTCATCATTGTGTTTTTTGTTGGACTTTCTGGCGGAGTGGGGTTTAGGGAAAACGGGGAGCTTGGAATTTTGGCGGTTTGCTAATTTCCATTTCCATGAGTCTATACACTTTCTGCTACTCAGTCCACACCATTTCTGAGCGATTCCATGAAGAATGGAAGGCAATTTCAGAAGGTTAAATGCGTTGCTATGTTTTTTGTTTTACACTTTTGATTCGACTGTTTACCTTTTCCCCCAGGTTTTATTAGTCTGTTTCGGAGTTAGCACATTGTTGCATGAGTCAATTGCTATCTTTGGATATATGATGTTCGGACAAGTTGTTCTCTCGCAGATCACCTTGAACCTCCCTAAACACCAGCTCAGTTCAAAAGTTACCCTCTTCACCATCGTACTAACCCCTCTCACCAAATACCCAATCTCATTTCAAAACTAAACTGAACTGAATAAAACGTAACTGAACAAAAATAATTTTTAAAAATAACGGTTAAATTATATTACATATTAATAATTAATAAATATTAATTAGTAACTAGGTTTAGGGTTAGGTTTTTTGAAGGGACAGAACCCAGAATAATATTTTTGGAATAATATTAATTCTCACACAATCTAATCTTTATCATTTTTATTAATTTGAGTGAAAATTTTGCAACTTCATTATTTCCATGCAAAATTTTATTGAAAAAGAAGAATGCCTTTTTTTTATAGAATTATTAATAAACCTATTTGTTATAAGATATACTGAATATTTAAAATACGTTTGTTCTTTCATTAATTATCGTGCAGTTTGCATGCAAATTTTATAACTTCAATTGAATTTTGATGAAAATTTTATAAATTCAATTGAATTTTGATGAAAAATCACCGAATTTCAATGAAAACGTACTAAGTTCTGACGTGATTTTGACCATATATATGGTACAATAAGATATTTTTGGTTTAAAATTATCTTTAGAAATTATATACTCTAACAAGTTATGATTGATTGTACATCATACAGAATTAAAATCAATAACATATTACAATATTAGTATGTTATTTTTAGACAACTTGGGTTTAGATTAGTCATGAAAATGACTCCAACATCCTCGGTTGATAGCACAAGCAAACTATTTCTATTATATGGTTATACTTTAACAAGTTATGATTGATTATACATTGTAAAGAATTAAAATCAATAACATACTACAATATTAGTATGTTATTTTTAGGCAACTTGGGTTTAGATTAGTCAAAATGACTCCAATATCCTCAGTTGACAGAACAAAGCAAACAATTTCTATTATATGGGGTTTGGAATAAATTATGATATAAATAATAGTGCATGTAAATTTTTATCGATCTATAATATGCTTCCATAATTTAGAAAAATAATTAATAGTTTAGATAGAATTTATCAATATGTTAATAGTAAATATGTTAAATACAATCAGTTTAGCTATTTAATTATATTAAAAATTAAATAATTAATAATTAATCAAGATATAAATAATAGCATGTGAAATAAATATTTTATTTAAAAATTTAATACATAATATAAATTTTATGATGTAATTATAGGATTTGAATCCTAACGTTATCGAGTTTGAAGTGAAATGAAATATTTTTTTATAAAATTGAAAACATTTCACAAACCATATAATAAATTCAATTATTATATGCTATTTAATATTAAAAAAATAGCATATTCAGGATGGAGTCATTTCTTCCCAATTTTCAGATATTAACGTACGTTCAATATTTACCTTGTAGTTTTTTTGCGGTATTCAATTTTATTAAAATTCAATCTTAGTAAAATTCATAATTAATATCTGAACACCCAAGTATAACTTAATTAAATGATTTTAAAATTAATAATATATTATTAAACAATTGTTAAAAGTGTTATAATATCTGAACACCCAAGTATAACTTAATTAAATGATTTTAATTTAACAATTTTTTAATATTTAATAATATATTATGTTAAATTAAACATCTATGATACTATGTATCCATTTCATAATCACAATAATTATAATAATTCATACATTCAAACATGAACAACATTTACTATAAGTTTCATATTCAAAATAGATGACTAAATTGAAAAAAAAGATTTAAGTGGAGTTGAAAGTAGACGATCTTAAATTATTATAGTTGAGCTGAGCCGATTGGAGCTGAGTTGAGAAGTGCTGAGAGGAGCGGAGAAGAGTTGAGAGGAGTTGAGAAGAGCTTAGTTGAGTTGATTGGAGCTGAGATGAGTTGAGAAGAGGTGAAAAAAAGTTGAGTTGAGATTATTGGAACTGAAATAAGTTGAACTATACATGACCTTAATATTCCCAATCTACTTGGACATTGAAGAATCCTTTCAGCCTCAAATCAACATCAACATCAATAGAAGGAGGAGTATTCTAATAAGGACAGGACTCGTAATTGAGTCCGTCTCCTGTGAGACCGTCTCATGGTGAGACCAGGGAGTAGAGACAAAATAGGAAAAGGGGAAACTAAATTCGGGGGCTAAAACATAATTATTCTGGGCTCAAGTAAATAGTGAAGCGCGGGAAGAAATTGAGGGACCAAAGAGCAATAAAAGAAAAACAAGCCCAGCTCACCCTTCACAGCCCAAAAGCGTGACACAATTTGAAGCCCAAAACACGCCTCAAACAAACACGCCTCACCAAAAACCGACCAAACATCAAAATCTAAACCAAATTCATTCATAATTATCAACATCAATAATCATTCAACCGCTGTTCTTCATCCAAAAGCAACTGATCCGATTTTGAAAAAAAAATC
>JAULKK010321086.1:0-11388 GCA_032355705.1 Rubia peregrina
TGCAAACCTAACTAAAACTAGCAATCAACCAAACAAAATATGATAATAAATGTGTTAAATGCATCGGCTAACGCATGCATAATGGTGCACATCAATCCCCCCACATATAAACCTTTACTCGTCCTCGAGTAAACGAAAATGAGAAAAGATTTAAGTGAAATTTATCATGCGAAGAGAAGCTAGCCAATACATTCAACTTATTATCAAGCTACCCTAGTTCCTCCAAAGAAGTAAGAATCTCATAACTCTCACACTCCCCGAAGTTTCTAAAGTAACCTAACCATCCCAAAATATTGTGAAGAAAAACGTAAGCATGAAGGATAAGTGTTGAACTAGGTTACTCCCTCGAAGAAACCACTGAATAAAATCCAAGAGATGTTGATGAAGAAACCTCCAAAGATGACCAAATGATGACCAAATGATGTTAAAGTTCCATTTCATATTTCTCTCAATTTCTCTCAGTTTGCCTAGGTGCCCTTTCGGGTTTTTATCCTAGCATTTGGCACATGTTGAGCTAACAATCTCACCTTTTACCACACAGCCTCTCATTTTTGCCTAGGTTTTCCAACCTAGCTGGGCCTAGCCTCTCATTTTTATCCAGGCCTTTCGACCTATCCGGGCTTTAGTTCCCATTTTTACGTAAGTTGCCCTTTCTGGTTTCCAAATTAGCCGGGTATATATTTTTTTCTTCATTTTCAATTTTTTTGTAGCACAAAATGCCCTAGAGTTGAGTTTCATACTATAAGAGATAGTGAAAAAGAATAAATTACACCACCAAAGTTTCAAACAAAATCCCAAATAAAACTACCAAAAGGTGCCCCCATACCTTAAAACAACAAAAAACTAAAAAAGTTCAACATCCAAATGTGGGAAATATCAAAACGAGGAAAAACACAGTCATCGCAACAGTCATCCCAACAAGCAGTAATCATAAACTGAGTCAAAAGCAAAGGAGATGCTACCATAGAGGTGTTCCAACTCCTCCCCCCCGCACTTAGTTAATGCATTGTCCCCACTGCATATAACCAACGGAAAATTTAGAAATACCAAGAACTGCTCAATGTTGCCTCCGACGTGTGGCCTTATGCCCCTGCCCACTCGGATATGGATGGTAGTAACCTTCTCCGATGCCTGCCGTACGCAACCTTTCACTGTTCTCCTTGATGTCATCCTGCAAGTGTCTCATATCCTCCCTCAAGTGAAGCAACTGACCATCCAACCTGTCAAATCTATCCGATTTGTCATACTCATGATGATCTAGCTACGCTCCAAGTATGTGAACATTGTGTCTGACCCCAAAGATGGAGTTCCCCAAGGATTGCGCCTAGTCCGGTTCATGCGGCTAATGAGTCCATATAGGATATGAATAAGCCGATTGAAAGGCCGATGACTCTTACTCTTGGAAGGGGCTATACTGTGGGTGCTGCCAAGGGTGACTCTGATGCTGAGAATGACTTGATACACTGTTGCTGGAGGGCTCAGGTCTCGGACCAGGTGGGGGCCCACGGCTAGACTGTGCAAAATCTTCATAATGGGATAAGATGTTATGCCCGTGGGAACTGCTAGTGCCATGCCCTGTAGAATGATACGACTTCTCATGAATACTTAACATCCCCTGATAAAGGGGTGGTACTCCAAATACTTGTTTGAAAGTAGGCGGTGGCGCTATGGGATGCTCAAAAAGGCAGCAGTGGCATAATCTGTGGGAATGCTTACTGTAGTGGGACAACCGGCTACTCAATGGAAAAAAATTGTGTGGGATACACCAGAACCTGCTCCTAATCATCTTCCTCCTCCTCCTCTGAGCCGTCCTCCTCTCCCGGGTAGTGATCGCAAAAACTACCTCTAAAATTGCATCTGGCTTGATAATAAGGTGTTACAATTTGAACTTCTTGTTCGGAGCAGTTCTCAAACTCTGGGGAAACCTCGTGAATTTCTTGTCCTTGTACATCCAGAAGACAGTGCCATACTCCATCGATATAAGCTTTGCCTCATCCATGACAGGTAGAGTGAGTGTAAATGGCGTTTGTTGGTTCTCCCTCATCTCCTCATCCACCTGAAGGTCGTAGTACTAAACCAGAAGCAAAACCATACCTCCAATAGCTATCTTTCCAATGTGGGACGGTGCCGTGGAAAGCCCAATGCAGTGAGTGACAAAATTTTCCAGGGGGTCGGGATAAGCTCTACCCGTGCAGATGGACCAAAGTATCCTGCAATCTCTCTCGGTGGTAGTGGTGGCCTCCCTGTGACAACCGACTACCACAGTCAACAGCCTGGCAGCGTATCTCAGTGTCAAATGCTCTATGTCACTGTTCTCTTTTTCCTTCCCCCTCAGCTGGAGGGTGATGGTAGCCCAGTACGCATATAAATCATACCATACATCCGGCTCGTTCTAACCCTTCACATCCATCTATAGCTTCCATTTGAAGATTTCCGCCAACTGAGCATAAGTTATGCCTCATTGAACATTTCCCACATGGAATCTAATAGATTTCCCCATTTGTCTGTTGTTCTTCGTGGAAATAGTAGACAAAAACTCTAGGGTGTACCTAGTGTACGTAGGGGTTGACATAGTATTAAACTCCTTCATACCAATCCTACCTAGTAAGGCCCTGACAGGTTTGTTGAGTTTGAGATTTTTGAGCCTCTTCGTCCACAAATTTTGTCTCTTGAAAAGGGTGCCCTAATAGGTAGCCCCACCTTTCCTTCTGACCCAAGAGAGGGAGGTCAACACCATAAATGGTACACTAGGTTCTCCCCTATGTCTACGAGCCATGATAATTACACATAAGTATAGAACAAACACAGACAGATTCTAGCAAAGATCTCCAAGCACAAATACCACAAACACCCCTTAGCACAAAATAACATCAACCACAATATCCACCAAAATTTCCAAGCATGCAAACCCCACAACACAAGAATTTCAAAACTTCCCATTTTTTTGAGAAAATAAAAATTCAGCCAAGTACCTCTAGTGCCGAATGTGGTGATATATTTACTCAAGGAATGTGGAAATCCATCCTAGGACTGATTAAAGCAACTCCAACACCCGGAAAGGACAAAAAATTGAGTTCTTTGGGAGAAAAACTCAATTCTGGCTGAGATACTCTTCAAATATTTTAGGAAAATTTGTGAGGATTCCGAGGCTAATGTTTAATGTGTTGGATAGAGCTCGGAAAGAAAAATATTTTCATACCTAATGGGGGTGAATCAGATAAAAATTGAGGGAGATATGGCAAAAATAGTAAGAGGGATTACATATGAGAACTTAGGAGAGGCTGGTGTGGGAGGCTGGGAACGAGGGGTTGGGGTTTATATAAGGGGTTAAGCTAGATTTAATTGGGTAGAGAGGGAGGTGGCACATATCCATAGGGGGAAACCGTGCAGACACGTGGCATGCCACGTATGGGGGGGGTCTGTGCTAGGTGGCTCGCGTCAGGATGCATTGGCCTCATGCCAGTTCTTATATGGTGCCCTCGTAGCTGCCATGTCAGCGCATACCGATGGGGTCTGGCACGGCCCGTATAGCATGGCACGGCCCGTGCCAAGCCCTGGAACGAGGCACTCCTGTATTTTTCTCCCAAAAATATTTTCATCCATACCTGTACACAAGAAAAATAGATGACCGAATTTTTCTGAAAAAACACCACAAAAAATTTACACTCCCAAAATCAACAAGAAAATATTTTTTAAAGGGAAACTATAAAATAAAGCACCGTATTTTTATTGTATTCTTCACGACTTATTATTTCATGCATTTTTGGAAAACTAACAAGAACAGTTTGATGGGTCACCTGAATCACCGTCCTTGACATCACTAATGACCACGTCTTTAGGAGGGGTCTCCACATTACCTTAGGCTTACCCTTAATCTTTGGCGAGATAGACCAAAAATTCCCATCTTTCTCAACTATAGATACATTCTTGTTGATTTTGGGAAGAAAAATGGGTTTAGGAGTTATTACTTCCTTAAACCATTTCTTTTTCCGCTGCAAGTTAGTGTGCAATATAGGAGAAAAAGTGTCTTTAATCACACCAGAAGCGACATGTTCATCAACAAGTGTATCATTGGACGGTTTATTCATACAAGATAGAGAATGCAAGGTTTCAATATTGGGTAAAACTTCCTCATATTTAAGAATCTCATTAACACATTTAACATTTTCAATCACACAAGACATGTTGAGCACGCTCTTCACACAAAGTTTTGTCTTTACACATAATAGAGGGATTAGGTGAATCATGTTTAGACTTGTAAATATCAAAACCATTTCTATCCATGTCATCCTCTAAGGTAGTGTTCCCTAATGAACATCGATCTTAGTCCTTAATGTTTTAAGAAAAGGTATCCCCAATAAAATTGAGGGTGCACCACTATCGCTCGCTACATCAACAACATAAAAGTCCGCCGGAAACACCAAATTGCCCACTCGGACCATCACATCCCTCACTAGTCCACGAGGACTAGTTTTGGAGTGATCTGTCATTTGGACGATTACCATAGTCTCCTTAAGTTCACATATTTCTAGGTTCTCATAAATACATGAAGGAATGAAATTCATAGAATATCCAAGATCAATCATAGCATTTTTTTACCAACTTTCCACCTAAAGAAATAGGAATTGAAAACATGTCGGGGTCATCACATTTTTAGGCCTTTGTTGTACATGCGTTTTATAATTTTTTTGCATATGAGGGAACATGTTCAATCAAGTCCAAGATCAGGACACTAACTCCACCTTCTATGGTCATCATTGAATGTCACTTCGGTCTTTCCCTAAGTGCATTATGGAAAGGTGGCGAGATATTAACCCTCGCTTTGAGTGTTGGAAACTCCTTGATGGGTTCCTCCACAACCAATTCTTGCTCTTCCAAGTTGTTTTTTTGTTGTCCACAATCAAGTCATTCTCTTGAAGGATTTTCTTCTCAGGCTCATACACCTCCTTCCTGCTTCTCAACTTCAAACCATTCACATTCCTCGGATTAATCTCTGGTTTGGAAAGAAGCTTTCCGGACTCTTTGGCCTCAAGTCGGCTTACCCAGGTGGCAAGTTTCTCGACTTGAATATCAAGATTCTTGATGCTAGAGAATTCCCTAGTCCCGAGGTCTTCAATCTCTCGCCTTGTACGCTCTGGAAAGATGTTGTGTTTCTTGGACAATTGAGAGATTGCTTCAAGGATTTCTTCTCAGCCGGACTTGTAAAGAGAGACGTTGTTGTTTGAAGGCCCTTCTCCCATCACATAAGGTTGAGGTGGATTTTTTTGACTCGGTTGTACCCATGCATTTTGTTCTCCTCGCGCCAAAGGAAGTTGGGGGTGATCGTGGTACCTTGGGTTGAAGGTATTTGCATAGGGATCTTTCCTTTCTCCTCCTTGGTTCCCACAGAACCCTTGTTGTTGCCCCCTAGTAAACCGTGGTCTATTTTCACCATTGTTGAAATCTAACTCAATAACATTCTCAAAGTCCTCCACCACTTGCTAGCACACATCCATACCATGATCAAGATTACAAACACCGCACACTTTTGCTTGTTGGACTCCCTTTTTCATGAATTATTTCATCATGGAGGCAAGAGCTTGGACTTGCTCCTCTAACTTTGGGGATTGGGAAGGTTCATCCACAGGCTTCACCCTAGACCTTATACCAAATTGCCTTGTTTTGTTTGCTCTCTCCTCGAAGAGTGTCATTGCTTCCCTTTGGCTCTTGTTGGCAATCGAACTATTGCAAGAGGCCTTCACCATATGCATGTCATCATCGCACCATCCTTCGAAAAATAGTAAACCAAGTCTCCCTCCTTGAATGGATGGAACAGACAACTAGCCAACAATATCTTGAACCTTTCCCAATACTCGTAAAGGGACTCATTAGCAAACTGAGAGATGTTGGAAAGTTGTTTCTTCAACCCCACAGACTTTGAAGCTGGGAGGTATTTCTTGAGAAATATGTGCTTCATATCCATCCATGAGGTGATACAACCGAGCGGCAGATAATATAACCAATCTTTGGCTAAATCCCGAAGTGAGAAGGGAAATTCCCTCAGATTGTAGTCTTTTTCCAAAAGACCCGCCGACTTCATATTGGTACAAACTAGGTGGAACTCTAGAAGATGCTTGTTTGGATCTTCTCCGACCATCCTATGGAAAGTTGGAAAGCAATGTCTCATGCTGCTGTTGATTTTACACATCAAATTTGTGTGGAAAGTTGGAAAGAAATGTCTCATTCAAAGCAGTTGATTCTCCAAGTTTGGAGCCATCAACTCTCTCAAAGTGTGATTTTTATCCGCCATCTCTTCTTTCTCTACGGCTACTGAAAGTAATTCTTATGGAACTGCTGGCCTAGGTCTCCTCTTCCTTCCTTGCCTACTACTTGTGCAATTCGTTGGACTTTGTAAAAGTCCCAAGGTCTTGGCACTGGTGTGTACCATAAACTAGGAATAAAACAATGACCAACAAAAATCAACCCTAGAAAAAAGGGTTTGAAGTAACTGAAAACAAGTAGGAAAGATCAACAACAAAAACCATTAAAAAAACAAATTACTAAACTAGCACTTTATGCAAGTTAACTACTAGACTGACAAACTAATATCCCCGGCAACGGTGCCAAAATTTAACTCACCCCTCCCAAGCGCCGTAAATTAATGAACACAGGAGATCCACTAAAACATGAGAGGGGGATTGTTAGGGATCAAAGATAGAGATTTATATATTGCTCTCGTTCCTACTACAAAACTACCAAGAATGGTAGATAGTGGAAAGTATCGAGGTCATCCACAGAGCTGTCAAGAATCTAGTAATTTACTAAACACAACTACGGTAGGGTCGTCAATCCGACCACGTGTTAGGAATGAACACTGTTGTGAAAATACTCATTTGGGGGGAGGGGAGAGGGTCTTCAACTATCAACTACTAGCATGCAATCAACGGAATAAACTATGGATACAAAAACTCGGGGAATATTCGTGTAACATGGTCAATGTTATTTCGATCATCGATTTCATCAAATACAAGAACGTAGCCTTATTCTAGTATTTGTGTCACGTGGTGCAAAAAATGGTCAAAACTTCCTCCTATCTGTCACATAGTGGTGCGTGTATAAAATCTTCCATCAGTCTGGCCTCCACAACTTGGGGAGTGCAACAACGACTATGGTATTTTGCAGGTCTGATTCTTCCCCGCGCAATTAAGTCCCGGATGAAACACCATGAACGAACTACCCCTAGGCCTACAAAGGAAAAAGGAAGTATCTGTCTTATTGATGGCTTCAAGGATATATATGATAATCCTAGCTTGCTACCTATTTTATCTCAACCTGCAACCCTTCAGACCTCTTTGGTCGGCTAACTAGATGCATGGTCGATCGTGACGATTAACAACGGTAACCTTCGTGTACACGCCCAGTTTCAGACTATCGTCACCCCAAGCGCATCTATGTTTCCTTAACCGGGAAGTAGCAATAGTGCACCAACATGAAAGTAGACTCGATTGTGTGCCAACAAAGTGTGACAATCATGCAATTCTCGAGAATATTAAGAACAAGCCAACATAAAGATAAAAAAACTCATACAAATAGGTAGATCTAGAAATCTCACAAAATAAACATCAACACATGAATACAAATATGTTCCCCCAGCTAGACCCTTACTCCTTAAGAATTGAACCCAAGTAATTCATTGGATTCAACACCTTTGGGCAAAAGAAAAGTAAAAAGATTAAAAGAAAAGAAACTAGAGAGAAGTGAGAGTATTTTCTCTCTCTAGCCACCTACTAAGATATAAAAATAAGTATAAACGTAAACCCTAGTAGACACAGGTCAATATAGATAGAAGTAGGGAATTGGGCCTGAAAATAGGCCCAAAAGTTGTCAAAACCCCTAGTAGCCGCCAGGGGATCGTGCTGGCGCGGGGCACGGGCCGTGCTGGTCTTGCTAGAGCACCCTGTGTCATCCGGAGTGGGTTGCTTGCCGGGTCTTCGTCTTGCTCCTTCTAATTCGCGCTATGCATCGTTTTGTTCACCTCATCGGCTGGAACCTTATTTCGGTCAGCACCTCGGTGCTCTCCACGTCGTTCTTCACACCCCGTGGGTCAGTCTTGGCATTTATGACTTGAAATGGCATGAGACATGTAAAACGGAACCGCTCCCATACTTAGCCAATTTTGGAGTGAAAAGGGGGGACCCTTCGTGCCAGATTTTGACATGGCCGTGCCAGGTGATACGGGCCGTGCCAAGACCTCCTGAAAAAGACCATGATGGTTGGTGTGGGTCGGGCTAGCTTTTGGTCCGTGGCTAGTTCGCTTGGCTAACTTCTTTGATCCGTTACTAGTGAACCTTTAGTCTGATTTGGGAGTTCTTGTAGTTGATTTTATAGAGATCGAGAAGAAAAATCTAACAGTGATAACCTTAAGTGCTGATTCTTCTCAGATATTTCCCAGAACTATATGCAACCTCGAACAAAGATCCCTCTGTTTCTAATTTGGTCTTCTTGAACTTCAAATCCGCCTTTCTTTGTCCCAATTCCATCTATTACCACAGTTTAGAGTTATTGGCCTTCAATTTATTACTAGGGGTGGGCGTCGGGTCGGGTTGTTCGGTTTTTGGGTTAATCGGTTCGGGTTGTTCGGTTTTGCCTCTAAAAAGCCCAAAACCGAATCCGAACCGAATAATCCGAATAAACCGAATAAACCGAACCGAATTTGAAATTTGGTTTCGGTTCGAATTCGGATCTAATCCGAATAAACCGAATTCGGATTTCAGCTGAACATTTAAACAATTATTAAAAATACATAGCTTAATTGAATCCACATCAGTTTAAATCCACTACCAGCATTAACAATGAACATCTGATGTACGAAAATCATTACTGCTAATGTTGTTCCTGCTTCTGTAAGCTAACGACAGTCATTACATAGCTATGCTTTTCCTTACCATTGGATACTTCGGTTTCTTGATTTAAAATGTTGAGGAGCTCCCAATATTCTGTAGGCATGCCTGGTTTGACTCAATTGGTTGGTGTTGCGGAATATTTGCTTTGAACCAAAAATAAATAAAAAATGAACATCTGATGTAAGGTCTGCACATGATGAGGTAGCATCAGGAAATTGTTTGAGATCAACAGTACGAGTTCAAATCTAAAGGTTTGGAGAGAAAATGAATATAGGCAGTAGGCACCTCTCGGCAAAGGCTCACAGTGCCGCAGTGCGCGATACTTTTGAAGAAAAGCTGAAGAAAGATGGAGAAAATGAAAAGGCACACCACAATTAGGGATTTGATGAAATGAGGCGCAGGGATTGTGAAATGAGGCAGAGCTGCACCCTAGTTTGCTCTTTTATACCCTTAGTTTATTAGGGTTTGTGAAACTCTTGGGCTTGGTCCTATTTGGGCTTAGGCAAGAAATACATTTATTCAAAATGACCCAAGCCTTTTTAATTAAGATTTTCTATTCAGAATTTATTAGCATTTTATATGTATATATTTATTTATTTATTTATTTACAATTCGGTATTCGGGTCGGTTTTCGGTTTGAGCTTCAATATCCAAAACCAAACCAAAAACCGTATTCGAAATTCGGTTTATTCAATTCGGATATCCGAAAACCGTATATTAAATTCTGTTCGGTTTATTCAAATTCGGATAATTCGGTTTTCGGTTCGGTTTTCGGTTTTTTTGCCCACCCCTAGTGAGGGTGGTACGGATCAGACGCGGTGGCGCTTGATGGAAAGAACGGGCGGCGGCGACAATGCTGGCTTCTCGACGGCGGGGGCAGTGACAATCATGGCGGCGGTTTTTTTATGAGTGAGGAAGTTTTTTAGGGTTCTTACGATTTAGACTATGATACCATGTAAAATATGAACGTGCGTTTTCATTAATAATACAAGGGTACAATATATAGACAGCCATAAACAGAATCACAAATGAAAAATATTGTATTTTTTTAGGGTTCTTAGATGTTTTTTATAGTATATTGTATTTTTATAAAATATTCTATTTTAAAAGTTAAAACAAGAAATAATGCGTATTTGAAGGTAGGAATATAAAATGTATATATATAATACATTTTTCAATTTCTAATTTTACTGGAATATGTAATTTTGACAGATGTACACATAAGTGAAAAAAACAATAATATATTCATAAGGTTATATACATGTCACTTGTTAGCACAACCGTGAGTATTATAATCCTAGTACCATGTAATAATTGAATTTTCTAACCACTGGTCATTACATTCACGACTCACGAGTATATCTCATTGGCTGGATGTGGGGAACGAGGTCGGTAGGTTAACGTTGAACATCCAAAACGAAAAACGTGCTACATACTACGAGTATACATCGATAACTTCCTTGTAACTTGGATACGAAACCTACATCTTCCACAAATTTATGTGGTCAAATGACTTGGCGTGTGGATACATTATTAATCACCCCATATTATAAGCTGATTCTGTTTTGTAGTTTCCATTTATTTGCCTAACATATAATCAAAAAAGTCCAATCGAATCCCCTTCGAAAACAGAAGCCGATGACCAAGATCGATGCAACCTTTGAAACTCTACGTCAAGTCCGATGACTCCTCGATCGGTACAGGATCATGTTAGTTGCTCAAGATTTTTCTTAATTACCTGATTTTAATTATGATCATACAATTAATTTGGTGGTGAAAACATGTACTGTTCGTACTGTTTTGTCTCTTATTGTCATTTGTAATTGGCCTTTACAATAGCTTGATGTCAAGAATGTCTTTTTAAATGGCATTCTTGATTCCCCGGTTTACATGAAGTAGCATGCCGGTTACAAAGATCTTATGCGTCCTGATTATGTTTGTTGTTTGCGCAATGTCATTTATGGTTTGAAACAAGCTCCTCGTGCTTGGTTTTAACGTTTTAGTTCCTTTTTTTTATTGGCCTACGTTTTGTATGTAGTTCTGTCGATACCTCCTTATTTGTGTTTTCACTCCTTTATTTGCTGGTTTATGTTGATGACATTATTCTCACTAGGAATGATGGTCATATCATTCGGAAGTTAATCGATCGAGTTAGTCTGGAATTCAAGATTACCGATTTTGGCACTTTACAGTATTTCTTGGAATTGGAGGTTGTTCGTACTTCCGATGGCTTATTCTTTGGACAAGCCAGATACACCAAGGCCATTTTATTGCGTGTCGGAATGCAAGATTCGGTGCCTGTTGCTATCCCTTTTGTAGCATTTTCGCAGCTCTCAAGCTCCTCTGGTAAGCCATTCAGAAATCCCACCCTTTTATGGCTCTTTGGTTGGTGCACTACAATATCTATCCATTATGTTAGAACATGACTATAATCTGAATCCTTTTATGTTTTGGATTTATTATTGGGTAATTCCAATTCTGTTTAGGAATAGGATTAGACTAGTCT
>JAULKK010321107.1:0-11387 GCA_032355705.1 Rubia peregrina
CTTTATATTTTAATTTCAAATTCAACAAATAATATGTATTGTATATTTTGTTTATCTTGAAAAAATAATTCTAATACATGTTGAACTTTAATTATTTGCATTTCACATAATATATATTTTTAGTGAAGAAAAAAAAGAATATTAGACCCATTTTGGACCCAAGACCCGTTTAGACCCATTGGGTATGAGTCCGGGTCTAACTAAATTTTCTTAGGGTCGGGTTTGGGTCTTATTAAGCCCAACTTTGACCCGATCTATGATAATCCCTAGTGGTGGCCATGGCTGACCCAAAAATAATGCGGGGCGGGTGACCGCACTAGGCCCAGAATTGGGAAGGGTCCAAATTTTTTTAAATTCTTTATACACTACACACTTATGATAGGAAGGGTCAAAAGATGCAATGGCACATTTACCACAATTTGAAAAGTATTTAATAAGGGAATAAGGTAAAAACTCTCCAAACTTTTAAGAAATGGGTAAAATAGTGTGTTAACTAATCTAGTACTCTACGCCCAAATTTTAAAAATTCTATAAATGCAGCGTAAGGAAGATTTATTGGGCTCAATTTTCTTTTTGCATTTTTTATATGTTGCACTACTAATTTTTGTATAGATTATGAGCGCACACATTTTTTATTATTATCTGTAAAAGAGTATTATATTTTCATTCATATTTATTTGTTTAATATCTATGTAAAATAATATATTCCGTGTTAATTATTTTTTATTGAATTTGTTCATAAAACAAATGTTTAATAATATTCATTTAATATTATTTTATTAATTTAACTAGAATTTTAATTTTTTTCATTTACTAATAAATAAATAAATTTTAATTGATTTGAACCTGAATTCCATTGATTTTTTTATTTATATGTTCTCATCCTATCATATACAGTCTCTTCGTTTCCGTATAAATTGAACACATTTTTATCAACTTTCCAATTTAACTTGAGGTGAAAAGAACCTTTATATTGAAAATGTTCTAAAATAATTAAAATATAATATAATTTCGAAAGAAGAATTTATTTATTAAAGAAGGGCCAAAAACATTTTTCACCACGTGGCTCAAATGGGTTTAGACCGACCCTGGTGATGGTCGTGGCATGTGGTTGTGGTGGTTGTGACGGGTGATTGTGGTGGTTGTGACGGGTGGTTGTGGATGGGGTGGGTGGTGGTAGTGCTAGGGCTGGTGGAGGTGGGTGGGAAGGGTGGTGGGGTAAAGGGTATTTTTGTTATTTAATGTTCAGTGTATACCTGAATTGGTGAGTCAAACACCGGAATAGTGTCAAAAAGTTATAACTGCACAGTTCAGCCTAAAGTTAGGATTATTTTGACATTTTTTATTTTACAGGATTATATTAGCACTTTTACCCTAAAGGCAAAGTCTTGAGAAATACCGTCTTTCCATAGGCATATGGAAAGACGGGGTTGAATTGGAATTATAGAAAGATAAAAGGTTTTAGTTGCAATATTAAAAATTATTACGCAACATTTAAGAGTGATAGGTTTATGACCCAATTAATACAACCCAAAAATTTTATTTTAATTTATTCAAATTTACAGTTTAAACATTGGTTTTTCCATAACTTATGGAAAGACCGTCTTTCAAGAGACGAACTCTAACCTAAATATAGGTTAAAAACATTTAACCCAAAAATATATTTTCTTTTACCGAAAATGGTCGGTGAAGAAATAGTCAACTACCCCATTACATACCAGCAGGGAACAAGACAAGATCAAACATCAAAGTTTCATAACTTTCTCAACTAATTTGGTTGAGTTTAATGGGTATTGATTCGTACGTAGTAGCTACTGCGATAATCAACTGAATCTTAGTAAGACAATAGAATGTAATTTTTTTCTCAAAAACTGCCTGCACGTAGTTCACAACAACCCCGATTCAAGTTTTGAATCACGATCATAATTCGACCGGTGCTATTCATGTGTATTATTGAACACATACGTACAACGTATTGAATTGGACAAAGTGCATCCATATCCACCATTCATAATATCTCGAGCTAGGACTAATGTGGAACTTAATTTTTTAAAGGTGTTGAAATCAATCTAGATTAATGGTCGACAAAAATGATCAATATTCGTAGAGAAGAATGAATTAATGATCCTTTAATATATGTAAAAAAGGATTAAATGCACATTTACCTTCCATTTTCAGGATTAAATGCACATTTACTTCAGTTCAATTTAATTTGATCTATTTAGTTCTGTTCAATGCAAATAAGAAAATGATAACGAAATCCTAATTTCATTAATATTATGATGTTAATTTAAAATGATAAAAGGCTCTTAATGGAAATATTAATTGTGGATGAATAAAATTATATTTTGAGTAGGTCTCTTGACTTCCATAAGTATTTTTAACTTATACATTACATTTGTTAAACTACACACTAAATTTAAAAATGTATTATATATATATATATATATATTTAGGTAAAGTCTTGGGAAAGACCATCTTTCCATAGGCATATGGAAAGACAAGGTTGAATTAAATTATAGAAAGTTAAAAGGTTTTAGTTCCAATATTAAAAATTTATTATTCAACGTGTAGTAGTTATAATTTTATGACCCGATTAATACAACCCGAAAATATTATCTTAATTTTTAATTTACAGTTTAAACCTTGGATTTTTCATAACTTATTGAAATAGCGTCTTTCAAACACGTCTATATCATATATATGTTAATTTTTCTTAATTATAGATACCTATATATATCTATGATTAAAATATATAATTAATATATGTTAATTTTTTAATTATAGATACCTCTATATATATCTATAATTAATATTTTGAGCACATCTATATCATTGTAAATACAAACACCAAATTGCAGTGGCTATATTAATTATTATAGAGTCCGTCTCTTGAAAGACGGTATTTCCATAAGTCATGGAAAGACCGAGATTTGAATTGCAAATTAGAAGAAACGAAGATAAATTTTTCAGGTTGCATGAATCGAGTTTTAAACTTTATAACTACTACACGTCAGAGGTGGAGCCAGTATATTGGAGTTTGTTTATTGTTTTTAAGCTTAAGTTTTGAAAATATTTAGAGTTTTGCCCCACTACTTTTTTCAAAAAATTACATAAAACACCCATAAACTTTGTAAATTTTACAAATAAATCCATACAATTAAATGAGAAAAAATTTTAGGTATAAATCGCCCCCTCACTCCAACAATCTTGGCTACGCCACTGCTACACATTGCATAACAAATTTCTAATATTGCAACTAAAATATTTTAGCTTTTATTATTTTAATTAAACTCTGTCTTTCTATAAGGCTATGGAAAAATGGGGTTTCCCAATATTTTTCCTTAATTATACAAGCTTGTTTAACAATTAGGCGATTTAAAATATGACTTTGTGTTACATTTTTCCCTATTATTATTGTTCGTAAATTATACCATACATTCGAGATACCGTAAGAATGGCATCCCAGATATATGAGTAAGGTAAAAATTAATTAGTTATCTTTACCTAAATTTGGATTAATTAATTTTTAAATAATTATTATTTATACTACTCCCTCCATTTCATTAGATGTGACACTTTCTTTTTTGGGTTGTTTTTGTGAATTTGACACAATTTTCTTTTATGGCAAGATTCGTTCAATTTCATCCACTCATTTTACTTTTCCTTTCTAAATTCAATTTTATCTACACATTTTATTCACCTAAATCCAAACACCTAAAACTATGCTGGTCCATCCAACGAAAGGGAGGAAGTATTGTTCATTTACTGGGGATACTGTCACAGTGTTTCCCGGGTGTACCATATACAGATTGATTATTGTTCTTACTTTATTCCGTAATTTAGTTTCTCTACTCTTCCTTTTGTTGTAACCAAAAACTGTCACCCGACTATTCAGATTGGCTGTGCTAATTTTGACTCCAACCTTTGCTAATTGATCAATTTTCTTCAATCTCGAGGACGCGGGGTTACTTAAAGTTGGTGGAGGCCCCCCAGAAATAGAACTTTAGCTGCTTGAATAGTTGAATTTGCGTACACTTAGGTGTGAAAGAAAGCCATCTTTAGGTGGAATTCCCGAAAGCGAGCGGAAATATCTGTGTATGTATTCATTTAGTGGAAAAGCTCGCTCCGCGTGAATGTTGTAGACATGCAATTTATAAGTGAGTGGAGTCCAATGGTAAATTTTCAGCCTATTCATATCATTACTACTCTCGCTGTCCCAGTTTAACCTGCACAATTTTTAGTTAATTTTCTCATACCATGTTTGACAAACGATAACTTTATTTATGTAAAATAATGGTGTATTAAAATTTGATGTTTAGAAAATACATCATGCAGGGAATCCAATGATATCTCACATAATGATATTTGTATCTATATACTGGTTAAAATTTATGGTCAAATGTGTTTTGAGAAAGTTGACCAAAAAGTATGCAGATTGAACTGAGACAGATGGAATAGTAGATATATAAAAATGGATTTTTATCACATTTATGCGAGCACCTAATCTTATTTTGGTCTGTCTAAAGTTATGCAGAGATCATTATACTACTATTAAACATTTTACTTGAAATAGTGAACATTAAGTTTTGGGTTGAGTTTTGCAGAAAGGTCATTGACTAAAATTTAGGCTGCATCACATAAAACCCTCTCTCTTATTAGAGTAGGACCAAAGAAAGTATACTATTTTCAAATGAATAAAAAAATTAAATTTGATATAATGAGAAATATAATTCAGAAAAAAAAATGACTGAAATTATATTCGAGATGGAAAGTTTACTGGACATCGCTCGTTCAACCTATTTTAAGTGAAGAGCATGTAATACGAGTTTTAAGAAAGTTAATTTCGGTGATTACGAAGGGGAAAGATATGGGATACGTGGATATATCATATATAATACCTTTTCTTTTAAACTATACACAATCTTATAACAAAATAGACATGGAAATAATATTTTAATATATGACAATTATCTTTACATGTCTTAATCTTATAACCAAATATACATGGAAATAAGATTTTGCATATAACAATTTTAGTATATGTTAGGTTTTGCTATCTTTATTCAGTTTAATATAATTCACTTTAGTACAAACTTGATGAAAAGAAAATAACCTTAGGTCATATTATTTTTAATTTAATAGCATTGTAAATTAATTTAATTTATGTTATGTTTTTTTAATATTTATTTGAGTTTAATTCCATTTAATTCATTTTTATTTAACTTATCAATAGTATAAAGGAACCGTGGCCCAGGCTATTTTAGTGTAAAAATTTAAAGTGAAATTATACGGTGATTGATGTGACAATAATAAAAAATACATTTGTATCCTTATATAGTTAAAATTTTTAAGGAAGCTGATTAGTGATTTAATATTTTACTAGCATCCACATAATTCATTGTGAGTTTCACAATTTGTGCTTTCCTTATCATCACTCTTTTGATACAATGCACTACATATTCATTATATTGAAAACAAGAGAATGTCCGACTTATTTTAATAATTTTAAGGTTAGATTATAATTATTTATATGTTAAGAATCATTTTTATACTCATAGGTACATAATTACAATAAATAAAGATAAATATCTAATTTATAATATTATTAATCATATTAATTATAAAATGACTTTACCTAATCGGTATAATACACAAGATTTGTAGAAACACAAAAGGATGCCTGGTTTAAGTGGCTAAATATCCTGATTGAGTGGTCTGTATAAATTTTTCTCTGAAAATTCTATTAGTGGTATATATATAAACGTGAGAAAATTTTGTATGTTAGCAAAAATTATATGTTAAGGTGTTGAGCCAATCAGGTTGTTACACGTGTTACACAAATTCTATTTTTAGTAAAGTTATGGGGGTGTTGGGCCAATCAGGTTATGACAAATGTTACACAAATTATTTATTTTTTTCCAAAACACCCCTTACTTTACTAAAAATTGAATTTGTGTAACACTTGTCACAACCTGATTGACCCAACATCTTAACATATAAGTTTTGCCACCATACAAAATTTTCTCATATAAACGTATGTTACAAGAAACTACTTTTCTTCCCATAGTTAACGGAAAAGGAGAAGGCTAATGATTGTTAAGTTATGTCATCCCTTTCACGATGTTAAAAAATTCCACACATTTTAACCCGAAAATTCTCTCTGATTAAGAATCTCTCAACACTATTCCAAATTCGTTTCCCATGACCAAGAAAAAATAATTAGTCCATATATACCCCAAACCAACGTGCAAGTGAAGTCGTATTTCCAGCCGGCTCATAGCTGCTGCCCACTTCGCAAATTGCAAATGCACCAAATGACAAATTGACGCAATAGCACGAATAAGAAAATTAACAAACTAGGCGATGTAATGCTGTTTTTTCTGAGCTGAACTGAATTGAAATAATTTAAATTGAATTGAATTAATCTAATATAAAAATAAATTAATTTTAAAATAATAATAATTATAAGATTAAAATAAGTTAAATATTATCATATTAATTTTTCAATTAAATTGAACATAACTAAATTCAATTAAAATAAATTGAATTGAATTGATCTGCAGATAAATTATGAAAAGCGTTGATGTATTGGTAATTTGAGCATAAAGAGATCATGACTAGGAAGATAAGTATATTATGGGATAACATAACATAATTTGAGAATTTCTCAAAAAAATAAGAATATCATAATATGAAAAAAGTTGACCTATCCTAAACTCAGTTGCCAAATAAGAAAGAAAAAAAATACAAAACATAACTAATCCAAATTAGAGACGGTCTCCTGTGAGGTAGCCTAAATTTTAGGTAGAGATCTTTCTCCAAAATTAATGCAAAACTTCATCATACACAAATTTGTTTGCAGTTTTAAAAAGAATCTCATTCCAATCAAAATGTTTAATAATTGCATAATGATCTTTGCCTAAACTTTATGCTGCCTAAAACAAGACTTGGTGTCCAAATTAACTTTACCTAAACACGCATATTAGCCTGGTATACAAAACACGCCAAACTCTGTGATCCATTCAGATTCTCAATGCATAACACTATCAATTACGATATATTCTAACCAATAGATTGTATTTTCATGTCTTCTCCTAACCAATAGAATGTACTAACAATTTCATTAGATATACCTTAATTAGTAACACGTATCATTGCAAAAAAAATAAAAATATTATCTAGACATCCAAACCTTCCAAACTCTATACTTATTCCAAAAACCTATCATCCACAACAGTTCTCATTGATTCAACTTTAGTAAAATATTCATTAATTTCACGCGTTTCACCTTCAATCTTGCTACATGTCCATCACTAACCCTAATCTTATTCCACATCACACGTCACGTGCTAACTTACCAAACCTTTCCTATAAATACATTCACCTAAATCATTCACAAATGTCAACCTCCAAAACATTTTGCCCTAAACAGACAAAAATGGAGCCAAAAAATGTTCATATCGCCACCATCATCATCTCCTTCCTTGTAATCTTGGCAACATTGCCAACACCTTCGCACGCTGCCTTCACCCGGAAGTTGGCTTTGGTTCAGCCGCCGCCGACTCTGCTGAAAAACCACAAGGGCCCACTCCTCACCGGCAATGTAAAGGTTAACATAATATGGTACGGCAAGTTCACTGCCCCACAGCGTGCCGTTGTGGTGGACTTCCTCCAGTCCCTCAGCCCGAAGACCGGCGGCAGAAAAATCCCTCCGCCGCCTCCCGCCATCGCCACTTGGTGGAGCACCACCCAGAAGTACTCTGGCCGCCCCTGCATCATTGCCGTGGGCCAGCAGGTATCACTCAAAAGCTACCCGCTCGGGAAAAGCCTGAACGACTCCCACTTGGAAGCCCTCTCGTCCAAGTACACCCGCCCTAACCCTAACGCCGTTAACCTCATTCTAACGGCGGCTGATGTGGCGGTGGAGGACTTCTGCATGAACCGGTGCGGGTCCCACGGGTGGACTCAGTCGGCGGGGAAGAGCCCGAGCAAGTACGCGTACGCTTGGGTGGGTAACTCGGTGACTCAGTGCCCGGGCCAGTGCGCGTGGCCCTTCCACAAGCCCATTTACGGCCCGCAAACGCTGCCGCTGGTGGCGCCGAACGGCGACGTCGGAGTTGACGGCATGATCATTAACATCGCCACCGTTTTGGCCGGCGCCGTTACGAATCCGTTTGATACAGGGTTCTATCAGGGCGTGGCTACGATGCCGTTAGAGGCCGTGACGGCGTGTACCGGGAACTTCGGATCCGGGGCGTACCCGGGTTACCCGGGTAAGGTTTTGGTGGACAAGATCACCGGGGCGAGCTTTAACGGGCGCGGAATTAACGGACGTGAGTATCTTGTGCCGGCCATGTGGGACCCGAAGACATCGACGTGCAAGACACTCGTGTGAGAATCCTCCAGACGTGGGGAATGAACGCTAGTATTCTTAGGGAACTCATACAATTTGTGTCTTTTTTAAACTTTCAGATTTATTTATATATTTAGAGCTGATTTTGCATATTTAAATTACTATGAGAATGGAAAATGATAAGAATTTGTAATTTTTGTATTTTCCTGTGATCGGAGTCTCTTTTTCCCGAAGGGACGTTTGTTATTTCGATGATTAATGTACTGTTTAATTTCATGTCCAATGCCCAGTGTTTATTAAGTACACTTCCTTGATTCCTTCACCAAGAATTTTAGGGGCCGGGTCTGGAATCTAGAAAGGAAAGGTAAAGAAAGGAAATGAATTATACTTAATTTCTCAAACTGTTTAGTTCAACAATGAAAAAAGAGTACTTGTTTGTTTCTAAGAAGAAGAAAAAAATTAAAGAGGAAAAAATAAACTTTGATTTCTAATACAGTGGTCATATATAAGTTAAGGCTTATGACTCGATTAATACAACCTAAAAATTTCATTTTGATTTCTTTAAATTTGCAGTTTAAACCATTGTTTTTCCATAACTTATGGATAGACTCTGACTCATAAGTTAATCAAATAAAATACCTTAAAACATGGAAATAAATTAATAACCACAATAATAAATTAAATTATTTAAATAATGAATTAATATATTAATATTAAAATATTATGATTATTATTTATTGTATAAATTATTAAATATATTATTTTAATGAAAATAATAAAATTATTAATTTTATTAATATTCGACTCATATTAACTCAAAAGGTAAATTTATTATATTTTTTTAACGTATGATATTAATTTTTTTATCTTAATTTTTTAAACTTAAAGTATATATTAATAATTAATTTATTACTATTTAAATTATAAAATAATAATATTAATATAAAAATAGTATGTTATTAAAAATAATATAACTATTCTTAAAAGTATAAAAGTTAAAAAATAAAATAGTTTTTGTAATAAAAAATCAGTTCATATGAAAACTATAGTTTTATTTAAATTCAACTCATATGAAACTCAAAAAATAATATCATAATATTTTTATTGAAAATAATAATAAGAATATTGTAATTTTTATTTTGATATTAAATATAAATTAGAAATCAATTAAAATATACTCCCTCCGTCCCACCAGTTTTGGCCTTCTTTTATCAACTTTCTCACACCATGTTTGACAATTAATAGCATTAATTACAGATATTAATGGTATATTAAAATTTAATATTTAGAAACTACTTAAACATAGGAGTCTAACAATATCTCACATGATGATATTATAGTCTATATACTATTTGAAATTTATGGTCTGACATGGTTTGAGAAAGTTGACAAAACAATTGGCCAAAACTGGTGGGACGAAGTGAGTATAAAATAGGAAAATTTATATAAAACAAAACAATCATTATTTATTATATAAATAATAAATTAATTATTTATATAAGAAAATAATATATTTTATATTAAAATAATATAACTATTATTTATAGTATAAATTATGAAATAATATTATTTATTACTAAATTTTGGTTTATAAGAAAACTATATTTTTACTAATATTCAATCCATATGCACTTCAAAAATAATTATAATACTATTTTTTATAGTGTGTAATTAATTTTCTTTGTCTATAATAAATTTAAAATACAGCAGTACTATTAAATTTATTTATTCTCTTAAAATATAGCAATATATAATTAATGTTCTGCCCAATTCATTTTTGTACGAGATTAAAATTTTAAATAACTGTAAACATATTATATATTTTTTCAAGAATCTTCACAGTTTAAGAAGTTGAAATGTTTACGAGTAGAAAAATATGTGTGAGTAAAAGCTTGGAAACGAAACGTGAAATTTGGGAAATCCCAATCTCAGGGTGATGGTAGAGAATCACCATTCACCGAATTGAGAAAATCTCAAACCGTAAAATGAGAAAATAGAATAATTAAAAAATACAAATCAAACATTAACTAACGGATCCATTACGTTTTATTCACTTTCTCCATTCCGATTCCCCAACCAAACACCCCTTATTACATGCTTATAATGCTACACGATCTTTCCTCCTAATTTAGATTAAAATAAAAAATAGTAATAATAATAAATTAAGTTGAATAATATACCATTAAAATTAATTAATTGAATTGAACTAAATTAATTTTAAATTAAAATAGATGTAGCCTAATTTAATGCATAACGGAAATTGATGTTTTTCCATAGTTATATACTTATCTACCTTTTAAGAATTAAAATCCCTGTATGTAATTATATTGGGTATTTATATAGAAGATATATTTGATTAGAATTGGTAATATATGTATGCAAATATAAAATTTGTATTGCTTCATTTCCAAAATAATATTAATACTCAACAATAAATTCAAAAACCGTACAGCTCTTATTCCAGAACGAGAAAACGACAACTAGCTAGCTTGTTTATAAGTTTCTGGATAAACGAGATTATAATTTAAATTTTATTTACCAAGATTTAACTATGAAGAGAAGGGCAAAGTCTTGGGAAAGATCGTCTTTCCATAAGTTTATGGAAAGACGGAGTTTAATTAGAATAATAAAAGGTAAAAAGTCTTAGTTGCAATGTTAAAAATCTATTATGCAACATGTAGTAGTTATAAAGTTTATAAGCCGATTCGTGCAACCTGAAAATTTTATCTTCATTTCTTCTAATTTATACTTTAAACCTTGATCTTTCCATGACTTATGGAAAGACCGTCTTTCAAGAGACGGACTCGAAGAGAAGACCTATTAGACGGACTAATTAACGGTTATAAACGCATAATTTTTTTATACAATTTATAAGATTGAACTTTAATTATTTATATGTTGATATTCATTTAAAAAGGTTTTTAATAATTATAAATATTTCACTGCAATAAATAAATACTCCCTCCGTCCCGCTATAAATGTCTTACTTGCTTTCAGCACGTTATCCAAGACACATGTTCGGCAGTTAATA
>JAULKK010321118.1:0-32927 GCA_032355705.1 Rubia peregrina
ACTTAGACCTTTTACCTTTTATTATTGTAATTAAACTCCGTCTTTTCATAAGGTTATGGAAAGACGGTCTTTCCCAAGACTTTGTCATATAAAAAAATATCTAAAATTAAAAAGTGTGTCAATATTAGAGAAATAAAGTGAGTATTCACTTCAATAAAATCTTAATTTAGTTATAAGAGTGTGTTTTGTTAAATATGAAAATTGATTTTTATAAATTTTAAAGTTAAATTATAAATTTTTTATTTAAAAAATTCAAATTTATAAAACCCTCATTGAAAACAAAAATCAAGTCATATCATTAGTTATATTAGTATATAATTATCTAGTCTAATGTTTAGGCTCTCTAACATAAGGCTTTGTTTTAATTTTAATCGATTGTTGTTATTATTTTTATGTATTTAATTTTAATTTAGATCAATTTAAAATGAGAATAAGAACTAAATTCGTATTTGATATCTTTAATAGTACTATAATTGTCAATATACACTTTCTGAGTTATTTTTATAAAATATAAGAGATGGAGTTTGTTGATTGGATTATTACTGATCAGATCTTCTTAATGTAAATTGTAGTAAATAATTGGCTCTTGAATTAGATTTTTCGCGATGGTAATGGTGAATCATTTATTAATGCAGTATTTGCATATTTGCAATATATATCGTGCAACTCTCGTTATCTCATAAGCAAAACTAACTTTTTGATATACTCCCTCCGTTTTTCTATTTATGTCATCATAGATTTAGGGGTTTGAATTTAGGTAAAGATAATGAATTGATGAAAATGAATGTATGAAAATGAATGTAGAAAGTAAAAAGTAGAATGAGTAGATGGAATTGAATGAATCTTGCCAAAAATGGAAAGAGTGTCAAATAAAAGATTTTTTTTATTTATAATAAGTATGACATAAATAACAAAACAGAGGGAGTACTACAATCATATGTTGTAGGACCAAGTCTAACTAGCTGAACGAATGTTGTGAATCAAAATGTGATTTTCACCCAAATCTCCAACCAAACTATATATTTGAAACAAACATAAAATTGAATCAAATGATCTCAAACTAAACATTTTTTGTCAAATGCTAAAAACATTGCACAACAAAAACCAAGATACCCACACGGTCAAAATAAATCTAGCAATACTTAGATGAAGATAGTGTGTTTTAACAACACTGAGTTTGGATGAGTAGTTGAAACATTTTTTGGTTTTATCTTCTTCATTTGAATTGCCAACAACACGGAAACTTGCTCTGAAGTACCCTGTAAAATCAGACCCAAAATGAAATTAAGTAGTTGAATCCTTGAACATAATTAAGTGTCCGATTGTTTGCATAGAATCCAGGTTCTGAAAATGGAATTGAAAATGTTCACTGTATTTATATCTTTTGCAAGGGCAGAACTACGTTGGGCGGGACAGGGCTTCAACCCGCCATAATGAAATTTACAAGGAATACAGGAGTAAATATTTAAAAAATATATATATTTATCAACCCTCTCTAATATGGCAAAAATTGGGAAAACATTTTTGTTATACTTATCAAATCCCGCCACACATGTTTTCTACCTTCGCCCCTAATCTATTTTCAGTTATATCAATCCCATTTCCCCGTCATGGATTTCATGCAAACAAACGGACATTGAAATGTTTTTTCGAGAAAAGGATTTTTGAAAATTTACCTGCTTTTACTCGTAGAATCAGCATCATCAGAACTCTCGCTTCTCTGCTTGTCTGAAAAATCCGTCTCTTTCTTCTGCCATTTGTTGTTGAAGAAGACAAGAGAAAATGCAGGGCTGAACATCTTCAACTGAAAACTCCGGCTATCCATGCTGCTCATTCTCCTGTTCTTTCTCCGACGAAGATTATATCGACTCTTTTTCACTCCATAACTTTCTTTGGGAGCGCCCTCAATTTCTATTATCCGTTCCTCTTCTTCAACGATGTGTTCTTGGTGATGATGATCTATGATGTCTCGCAAGGACAACTCGAAGCATGATTCGGGCATGCTTTGTATGATCTCCATTAGTACCTCTCGGTTATCCCTTTTCGCTTCTTGATCAGTTCGGGAAGGTAAAGGCAATGAAGGCAAAGAAGAAGAGGAAGAAGAAGAGGAAAAAAGATTATGAGAAATTTCATGTTGATCAGAATGCGTGGTATTGTGGAACTCAACAATTTGGTTGAAATTGAAGAAATTTAAACCTTCAACAGCCATTTTACTAACCGATTAATTGTTGCAAGATTTGGAAATGGAGATTTCGATTTCCAGATAGTATAGTAGATGCTGAAATTTGGGAGTTGGGTTTGGTCTTAAATATGAAATCCAAAACAACAGCAGGGTGTTTGGCGTATACGTTGGTTTAGTTTGAGGGGTTATTTAAAGGGCACGGTCAATGATTATAGAGTTGTTCATTGCCCTTGTCAATATCAGTAATCAACCATGGCAAAGACACGAGTAAGAAATTGTCATTTGTCCTTAGCATTTTTCTAAAATTCCTTTTTTACAGAATTTCCATCCACTTCATGCAAATAAAAATAAAAATAATTTTTTTGTATGTATACAAGTACCCTGTACTTGAGGATACCTACACTAAGGCGATCGCTGTTCGCCCTCAGCAGCCCATACCGACCGATACCACAACCATCATAAGGGAGGTAAGTCACAGTATCCCATTACCAGGACCAGGTGGCCGGTTCGTACTCAGTGCGCATAAGAGACCCTTGGCTAGCGAGAAATCCCCACACTGCCGCTGCCGAACCTCGAACCGTGGATCCCTCCAAAGAGTACCACCTTCCCAACCACTGGGTACACCAACGGGTGTTTGAGGATACCTACACTAAAACATAGGGGTGACAAATGGGCGGTTGGGTCTAATACAGGTCGAGTGATGTGGATTGTTAAAAAATATGGACATGATCCATTTTAACCCATTTTATGATGGGTCAAAAATGGATCGGGTAAAAAATGGGCCAGCCCGCTCAACCCACAGGTAAAAAATTATTCAACTCATGGGTAAAAATGGGTAAATTCACGGGTTTTGACTCATATACAAACCCATATGGGTTTATATACCAACCCATATAAGTAAAACCCACGATTTTCAACCCATACAATTACCCATATGGGTTTATATACCAACCCTTATGGGTAAACCTGCAGATTTCAACCCATAGACCCATATGAGTTTATATACACCCTTATGGGTAAACTCGTAGGTTTCAACCCATATGGTATACCGGCGATCAACCCGCAAACCCAGCCCACCCGCCCTTCCTATATTTTTTTCAAATACTTATTTGACTCATTACCCATTTTACCCATATTCACCAGGGTTTAAGAATAGATAACCCGCTTGACCCGCGGATTACGAGTCTATTTTGACACCCCTGGTAAAACACATGTATCTAAGTATTGATGATTAAGTGGGACGAAGTCCATCGGCAGAAAGATTTAGAGGCCGAAGGTTATATTTATGGAAATATGATAGAATATCAAGGATGTTATGGTAAGATGAATATTTAATAAGGAGTGCGTATATCTAAAATCTAATAGCATTTGGAGATTACATAAGTTTGCTCACCTATAAACACCATGTTCTGTCTCTGATTTATTCATTCTACTCTCATTATTCTCACAAAAGTACTCATGTGCTAACTTAAGCATAGACAAGTCTTACCCCCAGCATACCAAAAGCTTTATCTTGCAGATCATCAGTCATCAAACGAAGATCGATATTGAAGTCGGTGTTTATCCCCATTAGTTGGCACGCCCAATGAGACCAATTATTTACAATTAGATACCTTATTCTTTGGTCGGTGCTGTTAAAACCAGAGCGCACAAGAGTTGACAACGGATGAAGTCAAGTCATACTGCGAGAGAAGATTCAACAGCGAAGGTTAGCTCTGATCCATCGTAGGTGGGAGTACCGACAACTACTGCGGCACCGTCGACAAATGCAGCAGCCTAGGAAACGGCACCAACCACGAAGAATCAACAAACCCCAGAGGATTGATAGGAAGCTTCTGATGACTTAGAAGAGTAAACACATCAACAAGCCTTCAATATTAAGGCGAGATTCGAGGAGTTATATTGATTTGCGAAAGCCATGCGAAACCCTTTACTTTAATTAGGGCCAAGTATCTCACTGGTCTTAATGGATGTGATTAGTGTACTCGAACACCACTCTTTAAATCCTCACAATGATGCACTGATGGTCCATAACTTTTGCTACAATAAGATTCCCACCTTTAACTTGCAAAGATAATCCACGGACTGTGAAGGTGTCAGAAATCCCAGAACACTACAGAATCAACAGGTGAGCGGGAGCCAAAGGTCGATGGGTTCAAACATCAGAGTTTTGAACGCCTAGATTCACTATTGGAAGATACCTCCATAGGCACCGATATTTCACCACATAGGCACCCGTATTTTGGCCCTTGACATACTGGTGCCTAAGTGACTCGGTGTAAATCCGTAGTTACATAGGCACCAGTAAGTGGTACCAGTGCTACAAATATACATTCCTACACCGCCCCACTTAGACACCGCTATTTCAAGGGGTACAAATACTGGTGCCTATGCTCGTTTGAACCGGTGCTAGAAAATAAGTGGTCAATAAAAAAAATTTGGCCAGAGAGAATAAACTCACCGGTCGGAATATGAAACTCAGAAATTCATTAAGAACATTAGGACAAACAAAACACAAAAAATAGAAGTTCATGTAAAAAGCTGGGAAATTCATAAACACAACCCATAATTTCATTACATATATATGAAAAATACATAACAGCCATCAATTCATGAAACAAACTAAACCTAAACATAGATTAACAACAACAATTATCATAAAAATTAGAACCTAATCTCCATAAACCCTAGATAACATCAACGAACCATAACCGAGAAGATGAGGTTGGACGCAATGGCTGAGGCACGGTTGAATGCGGTGATGGCGGTGAGAGCTAGGGTGCGGTAAGAGCTGAGGCGCGGTGGATTTGAGCTGAACTCAAAAATTTGGTGGAACTAGCGAGGAGATGATATCAAAGCTGGTCTGGGAGATGGCCTCGGGGTTGGTGCACCGTGGGGGGAGGGCGGAGAGGGAATGGTCTTCATCGGCGTCGAAGCCTTCAATGGCTGGGCGGCGGCGGAGAGGGAGATGTGGTGGTGGAGGAGGGAGAGGATGGAGAGGAGGCAAAGGCATGGAGAGGTGGTGAAGTGAGGGTTATTTGAAGAGGAGGGTTTTATATGATTAAGATTTCGGTGCTCTAACTTGGGCCAAGTTGGGATTTTTTTAACACCGTAGCACTGGTAAGAAAATCGGTGCCCATGGTGATCATACCGGTGCTAAGTATTTACGCTGCTTTAAATTGGGGTTTAATTTTTTTTCCTTCTCGAGAGAAAAAGATGAAAAATATTCTAACTACCTAGCACCGGTATGAAAACCGATGCCCATGGTGATCATATCGGTGCTAGGTACTTCAAACGCAGATGCGTGACGCTACTTTAAATGGGTGTTTTAATTATTTTTTCTTCCGGAAAGTAAAGTGAAGAAAAATATTTTAAGTACCTAGCACAAGTATGAAAATCGGTGCCTATGATGGTGCTACTGGTGCTTTAAAAATACCTCAAAATATTGGATGAAAAATCAAAATTTTCATTTTCCGCTACACAGTATCACCGGTATGACTGTAAAACAATGCTGGTGCTAGTATACTTTGCCCTCTAAGTTAACTTTTTCATTTTTACAATTATGTCCATGAGAATAAATTTGGAGGAGGCGAATCACAAAATTGGAGAAACCAAAACGCAAACAAATAAGAGACAATTACGTTATTGAAAATTGGGCTACGTGAGCATAAGAGTTTGTAACATAATTCTTTGAAAATTACACTGGGGCCCAAAATTGTGTTACCACATTACTCATTGCTCCCATTTACATGATTTTAGTTATTCTTGCCTAAATATGAAATTATAAAATAAATAATGTTTTTGGTGAAATATTGAAAGTGTTAGAACATGTTATAGAGTAACTTATGATTGATTACTTGGAAGTTATAAAGTGAAATAAAAAAGGATTATGGATATGTTCTTGTGCTCGATTTTTGATAAATATTCCCTTACAGACATGGAAAATACAATGGGGGTGTATATGGTAGCATCACATTTGAGGAGATTTCAATTTAGAGTTACGGGTAACGTTTTTACTTTTTGCACTTAGGTCCCTCCAAGAAAGTTGGAGTCGTCGAATCACGAAATTGGTGTAACCAAAATGAAATTCAATAATATATGATTGAAACTCTGCAATTTGGACATGTATGGGTGAACGAAAATGTTTCGAAAGTAAACATTGATTACTTCAATAAATTCTTGAAAAATTACACTGTGGCCCAAAATTGTGCTACCCCATTACTCCAAAATACATGATTTATGTTATTCTTGCATAAATTTAGAAATATAAAATAAATTATTTTTTGGTGAAATATTGAAAAGCGCTAGTACATGTTATAAATTAACTTATAGTTGATTACTTAGAAGTTACAAAGTGAAATCGGAAAGGATTATGTATATTTTTGTGCTCAATTTTTGATAAATATTACCTTACCGACATGGAAAATATAATGGGGTGTATAAGGTAGTATCACGTTCGAGTGGAATTCAATTTGGAGTTACGAGTAAAGTTTTTACCTTTTGCACTTAGGTCCATCCAAGAAAGTTGGAGTCGTCAAATAACGAAATTGACGGAGCCAAAATGCAATTCAATAATATACGATTACAACTTTGCGATTTGGATATGTATAGGTGTATGGAAGGGTCTCGAAAGTCAACATTGATTACTTCTACAGAGTCTTGAAAAATTACATTGTGGCCCAAAATTGTGTTACCCCCATTACCCATTGCTCCAAAATACATGTTTTTTCTTCTTATTCTTGACTAAGTATAGAAATATTAAATAAATAAATTTTGTGGTGAAATGTTTTAAAACGGTGTACATGTTCTTGAGTAACTCATACCATAAACCAATTTTCAAGAGTAACTGATATCATAATCCCATTTTTCAAAAAAATAAAAATAAATCTATGAGCACTAGTATTATTACTGGTGTCATTCCTCAACATACTGGTGCTAGCTATTTTCCACCAAAATTTTACCCGCCAAAATTACTATTCCGGCCATAGGCACCGATATTAGTACCGGTATGTGTCATTCAAACAAAATCGGTGCTAAAATATTAAATTCAAATGTTTTTCTTCAAAGGCACCGGTATCTGGCACCGGTATTCAGTGTACCGATGCTGAATTTAAGGCACCAGTTTTTTGTGTACCGGTGATGAATTTATTTTAGGCACCAGTATTTTGATTTTGTAGCACCGGTATTGCTAACATACCAGTGCCTATATACCTGTTTTCCAGTAGTGATTATACCACAGATACAGTTAGGGGTTCAAGGGCATATACATCCTGCCACTAGAGATATGCCCCTGTCACAACAATATATCTAGTGGATGGCTAATGGCAACCCATGGGCTGGGATGTAGCATTAATAACCATGATAGGTGACTCTATTTCAACCCACGTTATCAGATCAACATATCATAGTAGCATTGAATCATCTATCATGGTCGATGCAACCCTCACATGGTGTTGTGATGGGAAGAATCCTTATAGTAGAATCCTACCAGCTCCTCATAGTCAACCATCTACATATTTTGGCATGATGTATTGGTAGACTGAGAATAGGAGCACTAATTTCATTGACGTGGAGTTGGAATGAATGATGGGCAGAATTGGGAGATTGCCATCTTTTTCCTTTATACACCGGCTAGCGGCATTCCAATGGATTTCAAGTTTGAAGGTTCCTGAATCCCTGCCAACCTACATGGGAGAAACTGATCCTGAGGAGCCCTGACGACTCACCAGAATTTCATGAAGTCGCGAGATATCCCTGAACAACTGATGTGTAAATTTATAGGGCTATATCTAAGTGAATTTTTTTTTGTAATGGTTTGAACTGTTGTTGAGGGATTCCACATACTTTGATTTCGGAAGACAAATGTTAACTTGTTTATAACAAAAGAAGAAGTTTACCAGGATTGTGCAAGAATCGCTAATCTTTCGGCAGAAAACTGACGAGCCTACAAATATTTTTATCAAAGATTTACTGATGAAAGCTTGAATGCCGTTAAGTGAACGAATATAATGTTTATAATCTCTAGATTTATGAATGACATGATAAATGAGACGTTCTAGGGAAATCCTATATCGGAGACACGTGGTATCGTTCATCAACTACAAACCAATGTAGAATAATATGATATGGTGGAAGAAGCCACTGGATGGAAGAGAGACAACAAAAAAGAACGACCAAAAGTGATGTAAGAGCCGAGGAAGAAATTGATCGCCACAAAGGTTTGACAATTTCAGCACATATTTGTGGTTCGATATCTGAATAACTATTGTGATAACATTTCGAAAAGAAAAACATGCCAAAAATTATAAAAGTCAACATATTCTCTGTTTATATTTATAAGACGAGCGAAGTATCATATTGGAATAATCACATTACCGGTGACAGTAGAAGATGGTGAGAAAAGTACAACATCATTCTGTAACTTTGTTGTCAGGGACACTCCTTCACTATTTAATATAATTATTGGAAGGCCATGGATAAATCATCTTAGAGTAATATAGTCGCCCTACCATTTGTTGATGAAGTTAATAATCACATTACCAGTGACAGTAGAAAATGGTGAGAGAAGTACAACATCATTTCGTAACTTTGTTGTGAGGGACACTCCTTCACTATTTAATATTAATTATTGGGAGGCAACGGATAAATCACGTTAGACCAAGGGCAATGGTAGAAACTGCTAGCGGTTTCTTACCAATTAAATATATTATTTCTCTCATTCTCTCTCTTCCACCTCACTCTAAGAAACCACTCAAGAAACTACCCATTTTATTCTCCACAATGGTAAGAAACAACGTTATACTATTCATGGATCCCACATAATTTTCTCTATCCTACTCAACAATTTTTTACATTTAATTTAAATAAATTTTTATACCAAAAATAAATTGAATATTACAATTTCATTTCATTTTTTTCAAAAATTATTAAATATTTTGTGAATATATATTTTTTCTAAATTTTAATTTTTTTTACAGATTTTTTTACCAATTTTGAATAAAATTTACAAATTTTAAAAATTCAGAAATTTTAAAGATTTTTTTTTTAAAAAGGTTGGGCTCCCAACCGGTTTCTTAACTGATTTCTTACCAAGAAATCATGAGGCGGTTAAGAAAATGCCTTGGAAACCATCACTGTGGGTGTTTTCAGTTTTCAGAATGATTTCTTAAAATTAAAAAATCATCATTGCCCATGCCCTTAGAGTAATATCCTTGCCCTACCATTTGTTGATGAAGTTACCAATTGAAAAAATGAATCTCTTCGGTAAGAGGGGATCAATTATGGATGAATTGCATGATGATGGCTATGAAGTTAGCAAAGAAAGTAAAGGAAGGAGGTGCCATTTATGGGGAAGCAGCACCTGCTGAACTTGAGAAAATATTAATTCGGTCGTTTGGCACAATAAATGTTGGGAAAGCTTGCCATCCAATTGATTTTTTAAAATATTTTTAAAAATAAATAGTAGGGCACTTCTCATTAAGATATAAAAAATGGTTTACAATTTTGATGATAAACTAGTACCATTGCTAGTCTATCTTCTATTACAATTGATACACTAATGAACTATTATAAAATCATAACTAAAATGAGAAAAATCTATCTATTACAAGGTGGGATGAATGAACTCCCACATGGATGGCTTATACAGTTTGAATGGGGTGGTCTCCCACTTGAGCTCCACACCAACATGGTGTATCAGAACATGCTCCATGTCAACCTGACATATAGAGACTTAAAGACTGTCATTTATTAGGGGGGGAGAACTTCTTCGAGTTGCGCCTGGTCAGTCGAACACAATGCCCTGATTGCCTTATTAGCTGACTACACTACTACTGAGCTTAAATTGGGGTAAAGGCGCACCAGATATAGGAGACCAGAGACAAAACAGTCCAAACTAAAGTAGGAAATGTAAACCAACATAATTTCATTTCACCACAAATGGTGACCTGGATCAATCTTCCCCGATCTGAACCATCCATAGCCCTATTCAGACGGATCTGACCCACGAGAATCAATCATGGTTTGCGACATTTCCGCCGGTCACCACAAAAATAAAATGTCTAAATTTACCATTTTGATTTTCGTTGGCAATGGGCTAAGTCGTGCGCCTCCTCCAGCGATCACCTTCTGTGACTATGCTCCACCCCCCCGGGGTCGTGAGCCTCCATAACCGGGTGTGCGCCCCGCTGATGAGCAAAACGCCGAGTTGGGATTCCATCAACTCCGTGTGAAAGTCACCATCTTCTTTGTGCTACAACGAACGACCACCGCCTTCTTTTCCGGGAAATTGAGTGAGCTCTGTCGTCTGGTCAATTTTTTCCGGGAAGTGTTGGGCTTCTTCTTCATCACCGACTGTCTCATCTTTGCTCGGTGATGAGGTCAAGACTAAGGTTGTTTTCCGACTTCCGATATAGTTAAACTTCCATTCACCGACCGATTTCAGCTCTAAAGGTAGAAACTACAACTGAGACAGAAAAATAACACTACTTTTAGGGTGGGGGGCCGTCGGACCGCCGGATCTAGTGGCGGAGGCAGCCCCCAAGCTAGGATTTTGGTTTGACTTCTTGGGAAAGATGGGTTTTTGGAGAGGAGAGGATAAGCTCGAGTTTCTGAGAGAGACTTTTCTTTTACTAAAAACTTGTGTTTGATATCTTGGGTGCCATCAACAAATTTGGATTCCATCCAATTGATGACTATTGCAATGTCTTTTCTTGGAATGCATCCTATAAAAAGGAGTTCCATCAGTGAATTGGGCATGGTTTAGCGGTAAAACCACACTCTACTATTGAGATATTCAGGGTTCAAAACACACCCATAAAAAATTGTGAATATTAGAGCAATTTCTTGATGGAGATTACCTAGCGTCATGAGAACGTTTCGGTGGTCCCTGCTGTGATTTCCCAACCTGCACGTGGTCGATGTTAATGAGATTGTAATGGTTCCGGGTTGCGGTTCGTTGGCGGTACAATGTTTGAGTGTTATCAGGAGGGCGTTCCTAGCTATTCAAATGGATGAAGTTTCATGTTTCACTGAACTTCAATAGATTTGATAGTGGTGTCTCCTAGTTAGGTCATAGATTATGATGTTAATATGTAATTTGGTTGCTTGTATGTAATCTATTTTTTTTAAAGGGCTCCATCCCAACTAGGGGTGACAATTGGGCGGATGAGTCAAATATGAGCCAGGCAATGTGGGTATGATCCATTTCAACATGTTTCAAGATGGGTAAAAAATGGGCCATGTCAAAAACGGGTTGGGTTGAATACCACTCAACGTGCGGGTCAAAAATTACTCAACACGTAGGTCAAAATGGGTAAACTTGCTGTTTCAATCCACATATTGACCCATATGAGTTTACATACCAACCCAAATGGGTAAACCCTTTGGTTTTAACCAATTTATTGACCCCTTTGAGTACATATACCAATTCATATAGGCAAAAGTTGCGAGTTTCGATCCATTTATTGACCCATATGGGTAAACTCTCGGGTTTCAACTGATATATGAACTCATATGGGTAAACCTGCGGTCAACCTGCACACCCAAGACCCAACCCTCCCAACCCATATTTTTTAATTATCCATTTGACCCGTTACCCATTGAATTCATTTCTCATTTTACCATATTTGATCAAGTTTAAAAATAAACAATTTGTTTAACTCGCGGGTTACAAATTTATTTTATCACCCTTAATTACAACTGACTGTGCATAAAATTTAATATCGATCCAACAATAAAAATGATGGATGTGGGACTTCTTGATTTTATAAACCTAAACATAGCAAATCGATAAGAATCAAAGGTGACAAATCTTGCTTTACTGTGGCGTGGTTATTGACCTGTTCTAGTTTCACATGTTGATTTTAACGTATATGGATGTTTGAGATCCCGTGACATTGGTTTCGGACAAAATAACGCATTTCGGAAGGAAATAAATCTGAGGATACATTCGGGCGTGAAATAAATCTGAAACGTTTCTCCTCAATGTCCTCATCTAAAATTCCTACTACAACAACTCTAAGGTCGGCCCAAAACAATTTGCGTCAATATGTCAGCTGATGTTTTGATAAGGACACCTTTCGATTTTCTAACAATGATTCACTTTCCTTTTTAAATAATTTTTTAACATTGACTCCTTGCTCTTTTGATAAATTCGAGATTGTTTTCACCAACTCAATTTACTTTTCTTTCTTTCAATGCATTCTCCACACTAATTCAACATTTTCTAAATCCAAGCGCCAAACGCAATGAAACCAATTTTAGTGATCTGGAGGGAGTATCTTCTTTTCAAAGTTTTATTTTTTAAAAAAAATTTCATAGCTTAAAAATGTTTTGTCTCTCTAGTAAAAAGTGTGAATACAAGTACTAGTTCATTTGCATATCGGTTACTAAAGTATTTATGTGTGGATAGAATTCTAGAAATTAGATTATGGTTTTTTGAGTTATATTTATACCTTGTATGTATTCTATTTATTCTTTCAATAATCTAAACTCTATTTTCTTTCACCTTTACCTCATGGAGGGGGAGGGATGCCTCTTCCATTTTCCCCTTGAGAGGGTTGGGATCCAGCCGCCGTTGATCATTGTTGACCTCTTTGTTCTCGTTGCTGATGGCTATCCTCCTAAAGGTGGGCAGTCCAATCTCGGCAGGGATTACGGCTCCTCGAGTCGAACAGGCCTAACAAGTTGACCCGGACAACTTAGCGAGTGGATTTGGAAAACACTGCTAGATAATTTTGAGGATTGATTAAAATTAGTTTAATCCTTTTTAGACTTTAAAATAATAGTGGGGGTAGTCACTTTGATATTTTTCTTGTTGAAAATCAGGTAAAATAATTTTGGAGGTGCAAGCCAGCCTTTGTTAAACCGAAGAACTCTTTGGGGATATTTGGTTTGCATCACACAAGGCGGCTGAGCTGCTGATCTCTTCGCCTAGCCACACCATGGTAGGTGCAAAAAAATTGTGCGCTAGATTATTTGCGCTCAACGTTTTCTTCAGGCAAGGCCTCAGGTCACAGCTAAACCTTAAAATGTGCAGTATGTTTGCTCATATGTGATTTTTGTAAAGTAATCAAAACTCTATCTATTGCTGAGATTATGAGCTTGACATGATATTACACCTATTACCTCAAAGGCCTGGGCCCGACTATGTACCTAGGTACCATTATTTGTTTACATGACATTGAATATGGCCTAAAGGCCTAGGTATGACTTTGTGACTACGATATTGACGTTGTTGATATCAATGTTGCTCTTGTTGTCATGAGAGGACTCTCAGTTGAACAATTTTAGCCGAGAAACTATTGATGAGTGGTGCCCTTACATTGGGGGGTAGCGCACCCAAGGGAAAGCACCGCTGTAAATCCAAGGACACCCTTATCGGTACCAAATTAACAAGCCTTATGCGCTACGTCTGATTATTTGATTCGGGATTCGTACGCTACGTGTTGCATCCAATTATTCGACCAAGGTGTAGCGTGAACACGTAAATGCTGCTATAGGTCGAAGGATGCCCCTTTTGTATTCAAAGAATGGCACCAGGGCTACAAATTAAAGAGGCTGATGCCCCTTATGTATTCAAAGAATGCCACAATGGGTTGCAAATTAAAGAGCCTGATACCCTCTTATGTATTCAAAGAACCGCACGATGGCTTACGAAGTAAAGAGGGTGATGCCCCCTTATGTATTTACAAAAGTCATGATGGCTTACAAGCTTAGAAGGTTGACGTTTTTCATCTATCTACAAATACTAACATAGCCTATGAATTAGGAAGACGGATGCCTTTCATTGGGTAAAGGCTCTATGCCCTCCGAAATCTCAGACTAGATAGCTGTTATAGCAGTTAGAAAGTCCTTGTCTAGGTTGAGGCACTCCTTACCTGGATCATCGATCCCCAGACCTCAAGCTGAATTGTAGAGGCCCTCACCATCTGTCGGCCTTATAGGTTTCAGAACAGGGGAGCTGTAGGAAGTTCTTCCCCTATAACCCCATCATCGAGACTGACGTGAACTAGATGGACCCGTTCATCTGGCCAGCACTAGGGACGCTCTCTCGACCTAGGCTAGGGGTATCCCCTCGGCTTGAAGTAGAAGCACTTCCACAAGCGGTCCAGTGAGAACTTCCTCTACCAGGGGTATTTCCGTTTCTTCCCCTGCTAATAATGCTCATTCGGTTATAGCTCTAACCACCTGCCCGGTGGAAATCCAAGGAGGCTCATCAATGACAATAAGCTAGAGGAACTGGCTTGATATCCTTGACCAGGGTGTAGCATGCCTACCACAAACACTGCTATAGGTCAAAGGATTTTTGTCCTATTTGTCTAAGTCGGGGAGTAGCTTACCCTAAAATAGCTATAGGCTATGACTAGAGACCAAAAATCATGGAGTAATGTGCACCCCATAATTTGGAACTGCCTTAGTCATAGGGTTCCCCACTCTCAACTATCATCCCTACTCCCCTCGAGGGATTCTCAATGAAAGAACTCAGAAACGAAATTCAGATGAAAAAGACTATCGTAAACCTCCTCAGAAGAGGAAAAGGACAAAGCTGATTCACTCATTATTATGAAGACGCAAATTTGAGTTTCCAATGATTGAGGTTACTTTCTCTGACATTGAGTTCATAGTCGAACAACAGTAGGCTAGCTCCGTAGAAGTGGTCGAAGAAATAGAAACCTTGCACCAATTCCCTCAAAAAGGATGAACATAATTCTTGATCACACAATTACTTCTGCTAATGTTGAGTTTTTCAGCCGAGCAGTGGTAGGCTAGTTCCATAGAAGTGACCGAAGAGGTCGAAACCTCGTACCACCCTAATAAATAACTAATGTCCTTTGATCGGTGGGTAGCACAGCCTAAGGAAATCACCAAAAGAAATAGAAGGACAACCTCCTCGACTCTAGAATCATTAATGAGGATCCATACGGCTAGCGTTACATCCAATCATTTGATTCATGACTCATACACTCAACGCCACATCTCAAATGATTTTACTCCTGGTTTGGATGCCTAGTGCTAAATCTTAATTAACGCAACCTACTCTACATTCACACGCCTAGAGTTACTCTATCATCACCTACGTTAAGACTGATACAATGGATAAGGTAAAAGAAAAACTCCACAGATTTGGTCGAGGCCATACTCCGAGCATACCTCGATAACAAATATGTATATAAACGCTACAATACATCGAACAAAATATAACATGATATGTTACAATGAGCTTGGCCCATGCAGCTAATCTCTCCAACCTATATTTGGACCACGACTCGCTTTCCTGTTAAGATCTCCATAGTCCAAGATCCACGAGTCTTATGTGTACCCTCACTAGACGTTCGAAGGCCCGTGGATTTGCAGGAATTCATCCCCTTTGAGGGTTTCTTAGTACTGGTAGAAGTGACCATTGAAACACTTGTGACACTTACCGATTGATAAGGTTCTATCCCATCTTTGATCTTAGCAACATGGACTCGAAGATTATCTGAGAGCCTCAATAATATATCTCTTCTGAGGTCTATGAGGCGAGGATTGTTAGTTATAGTAGTGTGGGCTTCAATAACCCCTCGCAAGGTATTGACTTCCCTCTCGGCACACCTAATTTACTCCACCACTTCGCTGGCACGAGCTTGAATACTGGCGCAGGGTTTGAATACTAAGCACCAGTATTACACACTTGCCCCAGGCCATACATACGGGTCTCGAGATTTTGCTCGGAATTGGATGTACTCAGCCTCTCACTCTCGAGCTTCAGCTCGAAAGCTTTCATTCTCGAGGCTTGGCCCAAATGCCTCTCACTCTCGAGCTTCTGCTTGGAATTAGCTACACTTAACCATTCACTCTCGAGCTTCGGCCTAACAGCATTTCATTCTCGAGGTTTGGCCCAAAAGACTCATTCTCGAGCTTCTTCTCTGAATTGGCTGCACTTAGCCTCTCACTCTCGAGGTTTGGCCCGAAAGACTTTCATTCTCGAGGTTTGACTCGAAGGTCTCTCACTCACGAGCTTCTGCTCGGAATTGGCTGCACTCAGCCTCTCATTCTTGAGCTTCATTTTGATAGCTTTTCATTCCCAAGGTTTGGCCCAAAGAGCTCTCATTCTCGAGCTTCTACCTGAATTTGGTTGTACTCAGCCTCTTGGTATTTGCATTTGATCGTGCATCACCTCAGTCACATCAATGGGGAGGGGTTGGAGCATAAGGTAGAGAGAGCTCGAGGTCGACAATGGTCAAAATTAAAACAAGTGTTAATCAATGTTCCGAGAGGATAGTTTTTGTATTGATTCATTCAGCAGAAGACACCCCTTTTGCTTGAAGAAACCGATGTCACCTATTTATTCATGCCAAGATGGCTCATAAGTGAAGGAGGCCAATGTCACCAATTTATTCATGCCAAGATGGCTCATAAGTGAAGGAGGTGGATGCCCCTCTTGTCTATTTACGAATGCCAAGATGGCTCATAAGTGAAGGAGGTTGATGCCTCTCTCGTCTATTTACGAATGCTAAGATGGCTCATAAGTGAAGAAGGTCGATGCCCCTCTTGTATATTTACGAATACCAAGATGGCTCATAAGTAAATGAGGTTGATGCCCTCTTGTCTATTTACGAATGCCAAGATAGCTCATAAGTGAAGGAGGTCGATGCCCTCTTGTCTATTTATTAATGCCAAGATGGCTCATAAGTGAAGGAGTTCGGTGCCCCTCTTGTCTATTTACGAATACAATGATGGCTCATAAATGAAGGAGGTCGATGCCCCTCTTATCTATTTACGAATGCCAAGATGGCTTACAAGTTAAGAAGGTCGATGCCTTTCATCTTAGACGATGGGGACCTTCCCCACCAGGCGTGACAGTTGTTCTAAATTCTTAGGGACTCTGGGATACACTCCCAAGCTCATCGTATTTTGGGTTTTCATCGGAAATTTCTCTAGAGTCCCATCTCTCCTCGAGACTCTTGACAGTGGGCTCCCTCCAAAACTCTAGAGAACATTTCTTTCGAGGGAGTTTCACAGGTTCGAGCTACCCTAACCTTGAACGAGGTCTTAGTGGGCTTTTTCCCATCCCTCCACCCTATGTGGGAGGATTTCCCATGATCAGATGTTCCCTCAGCCAGAGATTGGTTGGAGTGATGGGCTTCGCTGATACCCACGAGTGGGTTCCAATTAACCATGGATTCAGGTTTTCCCCGATGATCGATTTTTCCTCGTTTGGAAAAATTGATCGTTGTATACTTCGAGATGATGTTCTATATCGACGAACATGGAGAATACTTTCTCTCATTCACTTAAATGGGATTTTTCATGCCCTAAGCAACTATCTTTCCTTCTTTTTTTCCTTTCACATGTGCCTTTCTATATTCTGAGCCAATGACACGCATTTAAGAAAACCAAATGCCACATCGAGAATCAAAATCTCAAGCCCCTTGAATGAGCCTCCTCGAAAGGACCTTTGATTTTCCAGGGGCTTCGATGATACATAGTCCTGAGTAGTCATAATAATATTGGTAATTGGGCCTACTTGGCTCAATTGGGTTAAAGAGTATTATAAACTAATGTAAACCCTAGGGTTGCTAAAGTATATATACCAAGGTATGTCTACCATCACAGATTATGCACTATTACTCCGCATTACTCATATTGGGGCCGACTTTACCATCAAAGGGTTTTCCCCAGAAAGACCTCTGGGGCTTTGTTTTGCAGATCACGGTGAAGGACAGACTACACAGTCATATCGGGTTCTTAGTAGCATCATAGGACTCCAGAGGCAGCAACAATTGTTCCAGTATAATAAATAGGTTTCTGAATATTTGAGTCGAATTAACCCGTCTTCGACCTGGTTGAAACATGGCCTTCATCCGTCGAACCAGCATTGATTGAAATTATTCGGCGATGAACCTTGCAGACCTGAGGACACAACTTCAATCCATCCCCCGTGCCTCGATGTCATTTGATTTCAACGACGATGTCAGCGTATTTGAAGAACCCAGACGATCTGACGCCGCCACCCAAAAATGCAACCGCAAACACAATTCAAATCACTGCAAAACCCCACCGCATTGCAGAGTTTTGTGAATCGACGTGTTGCAGATAGCTCCGGCGATGGTGGTCTTCCCTTCTTTTGACATTTTGTATTTAGGTCCCTGGAATTTATAGGGGCTTTAAAATTAGTTCTGAACCAAATTTTATTAGATTTTGACTCCAAATTTGATAAGATCTTACTTATATTTTCACTATATTGCAATTGCACATGATTATATGCTGAGATGATTTTATAGGAGACACACTCGTCAAAAAACGAATACATTTTTTTTCTCAAGTGCATTATAACCATTGGATTAAAGGAAAAGTAAAGAACTATTTTTGTAATCCCGTACGTCATTTGAAAAGGATACCTGCGAAAAAATCTTTGTATTCATTCGGGACAAAATAAAGCATTTGAGTCAGAGGGTGATTTACGTATAAACTACACCACGCTACTGTGGCCTGTGAGCAAGCAAGATGCCAACACTGTAGTCTGATCTTAATCTAAAACACTAGTATTAGATTTTTCAAAAATGAAAAAGAAACATCAGTGTTAGAGACTGACTGCCTATTTTGTACTCCACTGACATTCAACCGAGATTGAATATTGTAGTCAACTAGAGGTTTTATTAAAAAAATTAAAACCATCATAGACGGGATTTGGAAGGTGTCCTTCACTTTTCATTAAGTTCATATGTTGCCAAATTTTGGTCATTGTTGCCCGAAGGCTTACATCAAGTTAACTAGAGGCTTTGCATTGTGTTTATCTTTTCAGTACATCTCTGGTAATAGGCGATCCGTCCATAAATTTATGGATAATCTATTTATTTTTTACCTTATATATTACATTTAAAATTTAAAAATAATTTTTTACCCTATATATTTTTATATTTTTACATTCAAATACACATTATTACTTATTTTAACTTTAAAATACAACATTTAAATTTTATAAAAAATAGTCCGTCTCTTGAAAGACGATATTTCCATAAACTATGGAAAGACCAAGGTTTAAACTGTAAATTAGGAGAAATGAAGATAAAATTGTTGGGTTGCATTAATCGGGTCATAAACTTTATAACTACTACACGTTTCATAATAAATTTGTGATATTGCAACTAAAACCTTTTATTTTTTTATTTTTTAATTAAACTGTCATTCCCAAGATTTTGCCATAAAAAATTACAGCATTTAACGTAAAAAATACATTGAACTATCCATAAGTTTAAGGAAAGGACACCTTTCCCAAAACTTTCTCTAAATTTTTTCTGTGAGAATATCATTTTAAAAAAATCAAGATATATTCATCCCTTTTATTCAGTTAATATATATAACTAGTTACATATTTGGCCACAGAATAAGTCACTTGTACTTTAACTCTAACGTTTAAACATAAATACTCCCTCCATTTCTCTATTTGTGGCATAACAAGTACAAGTGTTTGAATTTAGGCGGGGAAAAAAGAGTGGATGAGAGTGAATGTAGAAAGTAAAAAAGTAAAATGAGTGGATAAAAATGAATGAATCTTGGCAAAAATACACAGTGTGCTATTTTAAAAAACATCTCAATAAGATAAGTGTGACACAAATAGAGAAACGGATGGAGTACACCTTCTCTATCTCCCATTTCAATTGCACACTTTGATTTTCAACAGTTATCTTGAAAAATATTTGATCTTTAATATCTCTCATAAGAATAATTAAAACTTGTGAAAAGTAATATATATTATAACGAGTCCAATAAGTATCACATAATAGTATTTATATTTATACACGAATTCAATTTTATGGTGAAAATTAAGATTTTTTGACAAAATAAATAGTTAATTGGAGGTTGAAATGGGACAGACGGAGCATGGAGATTCCGTGATTATTTTTTAAAATAAAAATTAAATATGCTTTGAAGAATAGGCCATAGTGTCTCACCTCAATAAAAAAATAGATTACTAGAGATATCTATTTTAGAGTCCGTCTCTTGAAAATGGTCTTTTCATAAGCCATGGAAAAATCAAGGAGTAAAGTGCAAATCAGAAGAAATGAAAATAAAATTTTCAGGTTGCATGAATCGGGTTATAAACTTTATAACTAATACACGTTGCATATTAAATTTTTAATATTACAACTAATACCTTTTGACTTCTATTATTCTAATTAAACCCCATCTTTTCATAAGACTATGGAAAGACGGTGTTTCCCAAGACTTTTTCTCTGTTTTAATGGTGAGCGTCTAGCTATTTCAATAAATAAATTATTTTACGGCGGTAAATTTAATACAAATTTCCCTTTAGCAAGTAGTATCAGGTGACAAATGATTTAAATTATATATATATATATATATAGAATAGGGATCATGTGAGAACACCCTTCTTAGGTGAGAACACTCACTTATGTGAGAACATATCTGAACCACTCAATCATTTAATCTAATGGTTCCAAATAAATTAGTGTTGTTGTAATTATTAAAGAGAAAGGTTAATTCGTGGGTCAAATATACAGGTTATAAGGTATGAACCATGTATCTTCCCAATATGTGGATGAAAGGAAACCCTTCCACATCCCGGTCTCGAACCTTTCTCTTCTTCACTGACCACCACACAGCGACCTCAATCCCATCTCTTCTTTACTAGCCACCATCACTCCATTTCCCACCAATGCCCTCAACTCTTCTCTCATCTGGTAGAGGAACATAATGGTTATCGGTGGGATATCAGTTGTTCTAAGTTGTGGCGGCGGGTTCTGTGAATTTTCATGAATTTAATGCATTGGGTTTAGATAGAGTGGAGAATCCTTATACTGATTTTGATGTAAGTGTTGAGAAATTTTGTTGGACTTCTTATTTTAATTATTGAATGGTTCTGATCAATTGATGCCCGAGATGACCTGGTACGAGCTGCTCAAATTGTAACACCGGGCCTGCTAAAAATATGTTGTTTATCATGGTTCTTGTTCTTGGTTGGAAAATTTAGTGGCAATTTTCCCCCTAAATTGTGTTCTTTAGGTTTTTCAATATTTCTATTTATTTTCGACATTCCGCTTATGTTTGTACAATGGCTTGTTATGCTGCAGGTTAGTGTCCTATTTCTGTAACATTTTTCCTCTATTGAGTTGCAAGAAATGTTTATTTAATGACAAACTTCAGTGTATGTAGTTTATTCTATATGTATCCACGTTTTTTTTGCCTTCATTGAGTTGCAGGAAATGTTTGTTAAATCATAGGTCTTATAGTTAGTTTTGTGTAGTTTATTCTATCTATATCCACCTTTTTTTGCCTTGGGACCTTTTTATAAACTTATTTTTTATTCACTTATTGTCATTGAATTTTGCAGCCAAGTTTCATGTCTGAGATCGATATCAGATTCACATAGCCTTTGGTACGTTTCATGTTATCAATCTCGTGTGTGTTCATTAGTAGATTTGTATTTGCAAATGTATGGAAGTCTCATGTTCTGATTATAATAAATCAAAGATATTAGTATGTTGTAATTTAGATTTCTGAGTGATCCCATCTCTAGAGAATAGAGTTTCTATAACGTGCCTCAGATGCCTACTTCGCGAATTGTGTGTCCAAGTTAATTTATCCTTTCTAAATGATTAGTCAGAGTAATCCAGCTGCTCCTTCAAACTATATGCATAGGTATGTGGTTCATAGATAATCTTAGCGGTATTTAATTATCGAACGTGTCCTTGATGTATGATTGACTTCTGCACCTGGCTTCGAGTTCTCTTACTGAGGTTTGCTTCATGTTCACTATGTGTTACTTAAAGTCTTCTTTGTGATCTTCTTCATTTTTGTGCATAGTTTTAAAGTTATTTTCCACTTTCAATTTGAAAATCAACGGAGAGAGTTTGTGCCAGTATTCTTTAATCTTTCATTTTTGAATAAGTCTGACCATTACTTCTGTTATTTTCACAACAAAATATTCCGTAGACGGAGTTTGATGAAGGTGGTATGCGATTTTGAAGAGAATAGTTTCTGCAAGCATCTTTGTGGTGACCTTTTGCTGATAAGAGGAGTCCAAAAGGAGCAAAAATATATACAGATGTATAACGTAAAAAAATAAGTTTATAACAACAGTGTTTTTGAGAGAGAGCTGGGAAAAACTTGCAACCATTTCTATGTGAGATGGCATGATTCTGTTCCTAGGTGGAATGAAATTTTATCGTTGAGTCGTGAAAAAGAGACTCAATGAATTATACGGCGCATTCGAAGAAACGTACACAAAAGAGATGTGTTGGGTGCTGTCAAGTGTCAAAGAAAGGGCTGAGATTGCTACCAATCCATCTCATCATTCATGCTGTAATTCCTGGTTATGAGAGCTACTTGCAGGATTACACCCCAAATTACAAAGATGGAGATGAAGAAGATGTTGCGAACAAGAAGTGAATTACACCTCAGTAAGCTTGCAGAACATTATCAACTTCCTGTTCCAACCCAACCTAAGAAAACATGGAAGCAAAAGTGTAAAATGTAAACTATTATTACAAAATAACATCCATAGTAGGTGCTTAGAGTACAACTTGTAGGTGTTTCAGCAGTCGCTTGTAGGTGCTTCAAATGTAACCTATAAGTGTTTCTTTTATAACTTGGTATGTGCTATGAATTTTTTTGATACTTAATGTACACCTTGTGGGTGCTTCAACAACTGCTTGTAAGTGATTTAAATCTAACATGTAGGTTCTTTAAATGTAACAAGTAGGTGCTACATTAATAACTTAAGCATGTTATAGAAACAACTCGATGCTTAAAATACAGCTCGTAGGTGCTTCGACAATCGCTTGTAAGTGATTCAAATGTAACATATGGGTGCTTCTTATATAACTTAGCGTGTGTTATGAAAATAACTTGGCGCTTAATGTACAATTCGTAGGATTTTCAACCATCGATTATAAATGCTTCCAGTGTAACCTGTAAGAACTTTGTTTATAACTTGTGTATTCTACAAAAACAAGTTGGTGTTTAGAGTACAAGTCGTAGGTGCTTCAAATGTAAATGTATATACTTATTTTATAACTTTTGCTCGCTACAAAAATATATTGGTTCTTAGAGTACAATTCCTAGGTACTAGATTTATGAATTTTCTAACGTATTAGATTCATAACATATATTTTAACATAGTACAATCTACGTTCCACTAAAAAAGTCGTGTTTGTACGAGGCTAGAAGCAAAGGGAGTGTAAACTCATAAATTGTATAATGGTGCAGGTGGTGGCCTAGGTGAAGAAATCCTTGAAGGATGTGAATGGAATTGAAGACGACTTGCAATAAGGCGTGAAGGGGTATCTAAATTGGTCAAAAACTTGAAATGAACTTGCTCTGCTTTTTTTAATATGCTTTGGTGGATTTTCAGTGATGTCTCCATGCTTTGAATTACTCACTGAAAATACACTAATGTAGTCTCACCTATAACTATCAGCGTGGTTTTCATTTTCTGCAAAGTTGGAAGCAAAATTACTACATCCTTCTTCATGTAGTCTCATGTGCTATTCTAAATTAACAGTCATCATACACTTAGAGTATTGGTTGATGTTGAGATCTTGTAATCTTATTTTCTTCGGTAGTGTTGAAGAAAACCTATGTATTGGATCTATTTCTTTGCTCCATTTGTATAGTTACATCTGTGGTGCCATAAAAATAACTTGGTGCTTAGAGTACATCTTGTAGGTGCTTCAATCAACGTTTACACGTGCTTCAAATGTAGGTTGTAGGTGCTTATTTTATAACTTGTGTGTGTTATGAAAATTATTTGGTGCTTAGACTACAATTTGTAGGTGTTTCAATTGTCGTTTGTAAGTGTTTCAAATGTAACTAGTGTGTGATTCTTTTAGAACTTACATGTGCTATGAAAATAACTTGGTGCCTATAGTATACCTCGTAGGTACTTCAATCGTTACTTATAAGTGCTTCAGATGTAACTAGTAGGTGTTTCTTTTATAATTAGTATAAGCTATAAAAACAACTTGATGCTTAGAGTATATCCCTTAGGTGCTTCAATGAATGCTTGTAAGTGCTTCAAATGTAGGTTGTAGGTGCTTATTTTATAACTTGTGTATGTTGTGAAAATAACTTGGTGCTTAGAGTACAACTCATAGGTGTTTCAATCGTCGCTTGTAAGTGTTTCAAATGTAACTAGTATGTGTTTCTTTTATAACTTACGTATGCTACGAAAATAACTTAGTGCTTATAGTATACCTCGTAGGTGCTTCAATCATTGCTTGTAAGTGCTTCAAATGTAATCTATGTGTGCTTCTCATAACTTACGTGTGCTAAGATAATAATTTGGTGCGTATAGTATACCTCGTAGGTGCTTTAATCATTACTTGTAAGTGCCTCAAATGTAATCTATACGTGATTCTTTTATAACTTACATGTACTACAAAAATAACTTGGTGCTTATAGTATACCTAGTAGGTGCTTCAATCTTTGCTTGTAAGTGCTTCAAATGTAATCTATACGTGCTTCTTTTATAACTTACGTGTGCTACGAAAATAACCTGGTGCTTATAGTATACCTTGTAGGTGCTTCAATCATGACTTGTAACTGCTTCAAGTGTAACATGTAGGTACTTATTTTATAACTTGTGCGGGATACGAAAACAACTTAGTTCTTAGAATACAACTCGTAGATGCTATAACCATTGCTTGTAAATACTTCAAATGTAATCTATACATTTTTTTCTATAACTTGAACGTGCTACGAAAATAATTTGGTGCTTAGAGTACAATTTATAGGTTCTTTAACCATCAGTTGTAAGTGCCTCAGATCTAACATGTAGGTGCTTTAAGTGTACAAAGAAAATAAAATATCACCATACAAATTTCTTACGGCAAATTGGGTCTCAGTATAGATACCACAATCTAAATCCATGCAAATCTTTTGTTATTTAAATCATTCATCTTTTTAACATAAAAATGGTTTTGCGTATGATGTGAGCAGACTAAGCTAAAGCATCTTATAATTTGTTTTGGCGTGTTTTTTTAGAATGATCAAATAGGAAATATTGCAGAAAGAAAATCCAGGTTTACTTTTTTGGAAATTGGAAAGAAAGCGTGGATTATGATTCTTATTATGATCCGCATCAAATATGAACAATTAGATTATAGGTAATCAATGGTTAAGATTAGTTCTCACATAAGATGGTGTTCTCACCTAAATAGGTGTTCTCACCTGAACCCACCCCTATGTATATATATGTGTATATATATGTGGGCATATATATACACACACCAAATTTCCTGAAACCCTAATCCCAAACCCATACCCCAACCGCCGCAGCACTACCTCCTTTTCCCCCAACTGCCGCAGCTCTGCCTCCCTCCCCCAAACACTGCATCTTCTGCCTCTGTTTTCCTAACGTTGAAACCAGCCTCAAAAAGCATAACGAGGATGTCAAGTTTGCTGTGTACAAATTTTAGAACTTCTCCAACTACGTCACTAATTACCTTAGCGGCACCGATGAATTCAAGGACTACACCAATGAAGTCAACACATTTCGGCGATATAGCCGCAGATCCTTCGTCGATGTAGTAATGATTGGTAGTTTGAGTTTTTTACACTAGTAGAAAGAGCTTTACTAAAGGCAGCATTAGTAGGAGGTTCCTTTAGAACCGCCTTTAAAATAGGTCCGAAACCATTTTCGAGTTTAGTAATCCCTCTCGAGTCATTTTAAAGGCGGTTTCTCCTTTAGAAATGCCTTTAAAATAGGTCATGAACCATTTATGTGTTCAGAAATGCTTTCATGGGTCACGTTTTCATATTAAAAGCAGTTCTAATGGCAGAACCTCCTTTAATGAGATGAAACCCACACTTAGTCATTTTAAGTTAGGCCAAACCATGAGCCCACCTTACTTTCTCCCCCATTTTAATTTCTTTCCTTTTCATACCCTATTCCCAAATATATTTCTCTCCCCACCCACACCCCACCTCCCCCGCCTCATTCTCTCTCTCTCTCTCTCTCTCTCTCTCTCCGCCGCCCAGCCCTCAGCTCCACTGCCCATGCCACCCCTCGTGTAGGGTTCCCCGAAGCTCCGCCGCCCACACCACCCCTCCGACGGTTCCACCGCCCATGCCACCTCTACTCATCTCACGGCCTCCGACGCTCGTTGGAGATTGTTTCCACTGCGTCGATCCAGGGCCTTCACCGCCGCCGAGTCGATCTCAACCACCACCGCCAAGTCGATCTCCACCACCGTCGCCAAGTCGAGCTCCCTCACCGCTGGATCGAGTCGGCTACCGAGTCGAGCTCCACCACCACCGCCGCTGAATTCCATTGAGCTCCACCACCGTTGATGTATTTTGTTTATTTGATGTTACTGAACTCTTTTATTTGTTGTTTTATTGATATGTTTTGTTGATCTTTTTTTGTTGTGTTCTGTTGTGTTCACTATGTTATGTTGATGTTCCGACTGCGTTCTGGTTTTTCCTTGCTACCGGAAATTGATTCTATTTTTTGGAAGGTAAGAAAGAGTTTCCGAGTTGGGAAACTATTTTTGATCTTTAAAGGCAGTTTTATTGGCATTTTAAAGGTAGTTTCTTTCGCCTTTGTTGGCATTTTTAAAGGCGGTTATTGGAAACGCCATCTATTGATGGATGATGGAAGGCAGGGCCAAAGAAGGCACAATAAAAGTGCTTTTAATGGTTTGATATAACAGTCTTTAATAGGTAATTCCTACACTAATGTTAGTTGATGATGTTCAATAATTTTCAAGTGATGTTTGTACGTGTTTAGGTTATTGTTAGTTGATGATTTTCAATAATTTCCAAGTGATATTTGTACGCTTATATCATTTTTTTATTGATGCTTATGTTATTGTAGTTAATGTTTATTCTTTTTTGTTAATTCTATTCCGTTAGAGTTTATATTGCTTTCAATTGACGTTTACGTGTAGTTTATTGAAATTTCGGTTTTGAAGTTGATATTTATTTTTGGAAATTTAAGCTTTGATGGTTTTAAAATTATGTTGATATTTTGTAAATTTTTTGTTGATATTTCTTTGGTGTTTTCTTTGATATATTTTTCCAGCTTACAACAGGAGTGAAGTATGGAAAAGAATTGGGGAAAGGTCATCGGAGAAGAATTGAGATTTTTTTTTAAAAGAGACAGAAAAATGGAGAAAAGTTATAGCTATCTTGTGACCATCTCTTGAATCTATTATTTTATAATCTAAATCGAAAAACTGAATATGGATATCTGGACTTTCTCAACGATAACAAATCATTGTCAGCCACAGTGAAAGATAAACAAGAAAGAAAAATAAAAGGAAAGAGTGGAAGACAATCTCAAATGTGCCATGGAATGTCCAGCAATCTTGGTCAATCACCTTAAGGGAAAACGAAAGTTTTTCACTTTGTTGTAAAGGCCGCTTAGTTTAATCACGTGCTGAATTTAAAAGTTTTCTTATGCCCCACCTCCGCGTTTAATCCACTCATGTCGGTCCAGCCTAGGAATCATCATGGGTCTAGAATTCGATTCAAATTCACTGGGTCAAGTATGAGTTAAAAAAATTTGGATCCATTGGGTCTGAGTTTGATTATTAGTCTAAATTTTAAAAAAATGGATATGGGTCTGGTTTTTAAATATTAAGATCCATACCTGACCCAAACTTAACCCGTAGATCCATATTACCCTAACTATACACTCTCTGTCCCGCTATAAATGTCTTACTTGCTTTCAGCACGTTATCCAAGACACATGTTCGGCAGTTAATATCTTTACCTACGTATAATAACGGCAAATAAAAAGTTACTTTTCAGAAACTACGTGTTGCGACGAATTGAATAATATCACATATGTATATATTATTGTTCATATATCTATTCAAATATGCGGTCAAACTTTGATCGAGAATAGTGTGCAAAAAGCACTTAGGCCAATTCTGCCGGGACGGAGGGAGTATCCATTTAACGGATGAGATCATGGACGTTTTCTTTAGGGGTGTCAATTGGGTGAGATTTGGAGGAAATGAGATGGAAAATTGATAAATAGGTAATTAATGGGATCGAGTTCATTAGTTTCTGAAATTGGGTGGGATGAGAATTGATTATATTAATGAAATTTTTTGATCACAATGGGTCCCAAGTTATGTTATCTCAATGAGAATCCAACAAATACCCAAAATTACCCAATTAAATACACATATGTAATATTTAACATAAAAAATCACTATAATTTACAAATTATACATATTTAACGCATGTATAAATTAGTACCCTAATATTTAGGTGTTATTAAACAGACCGTCACTCATTCACATGTTTAAATTATATTTTAATCTGCCATCGGACATGGTACAATTTGTATCCTTTCATTTTATTTCTACAATATTTAAAACCATAAATTAGCCGAGCTGAATTCACACAACCACTATTTCGAATTCAACTCGTTTAAGATATCTCGAGTTCCAACTCGACTCAAACTCATGCAAACTTGTATTCGAGCTCGTACAACATTCGAGCTCCTACATTATTTGAGCTTTGATCGAGCTCGTACAACCTTTGAGCTTTGATTAAGCTCGTACAACATTCGATCTCGTACAATATCCGAGCTCGAGCTCGAACCCAACTATAATATTGTTCTTTAATCTCGTCGAGTTTATAGAGCAAACATATTATATATATTTTATTTTTATTAAATATAATATAATGTAATGTATATAATATAATATAATATATTTATTCATGGCTCGATTTCGAGCTCGAACTGATTTAATTTCACTCAAACTCGAGGTGAATCATGAATTTACAGGTTCAATCGAATCGAACCGAGTTTGAAATATTTACGCGATTTGAACTCGAAAAAACTCGTTTACGACCGTAGAAATTTGATGAAATTTGGAAAATGTAACTATAAAAATAGTCAAAAAAGAGTAAAAAAAATATTTACGCTTGAGTGAAGTCTATTACACTAAATAATATATTTATCAAAAGATGGGAAGTGATCGGGTATTAGTTGGGTACCCATAATTAACCAATTTTAAATGGGTATATGGGAAGATTGAGATCTCAATCTCATTTCTCTTTGTAACCCAATACTATAAAACCCATTTGATCATAATCCCAAACTAAAAAATAATGGGAATTTTCCATCTCATTAGTTTGTATTTAATGGGTCCCAATTATTATCGAGATTAATTGACCTCCCTAGTTTTCATTTTGTTTTAGCTAGGTTTTAAAATGGATGTTGGAATAATGATACTGAACAATGAGCTGAGAATCAGCATGTGATGCAGCAAAGTTTAAGAACTCAGAAAGAGAAATGCTAACAAGTTTGGGAAGAAATTTTCTGTGTATTGAATGATATAAAAAACCGTAGTAAAACTGTGCAGAATCCACAAGTTTATATACATGAAGACTAGCTAATCAGTTAACTTGTTCTCTAACTAACTAACTTACTAACTATCTCAACTTCTGAATAACTGAAATAGTTCTAAATAACTGAAACAACATGCTTCTAGAATGGAGACTCCTTCTTCTAGCTTCTGGCACCTTCTACCGGCTTCCAGAGTTTTACATATAGCAACATACTCTACAGACTCACATCAAGATCACATCATTCACTCTAGGGACTATTAGCCTTCAAAAAATGTTTAAATGTTAACTAACCTCATGATATGGAATGTGAGAGGCATTGTAAATTCTGTTATAGCTTTGAAAAACTACATTACAAATCATACTGTAAAAATCATGGCTTTAATAGTACCTAAACTAAAACTGCATCAAACAGAAACCTTCATGCATAAAGTAAGATTCTCTCATGCAGTTCAATCTAATTATCAAAAAATCTGGATTTTTCATAAGGATGATGCTGTGACTATTCAAATTTTTACTAATTACCAACATTTTGTTGATTTATCTGTATTTTTTAAGAATACACAGCTGCATATCAGGATTTTCGTTGTATATGGCCAGCATTCTAGGACTGAGAGATTAAAGCTGTATAATAAGATTAAGCCCTTGGTAGTAGATAGAAGGCCCGTGTTCTGGAGCTCAGTCACGCGCCAATCTGCTACTTGTCCTGGATGCCTTCGTTGCCTTCTTTGATTGCATGGTTCTTGCAGATCTGCACGACCCGTGCATTGGAGCTTCCTTAGGCACGAGCTGTTCACACGGACTGTGCAATATTGCAAGGTCCGTGCCTTCTTGCCTTCCTCCATAATTTTGGCTTCCTTCTTCCATGATCTTCAATCTTCTACCGTTTTAAGATCAATGATCTTCATTCTTCTATGCGATTAGCCTTCTATCTACCTACTATCCTTGTGAATGGTCTTCACTCATGAGTAATCTTCATTTTAGGCTTACAAAAGGGGATCTAGATATTCACAAGAGTGAAATCTCATTTGGTTCACAATTGGCTCATAAAATAGAGAAGTTTCATAGGAAAACCAAAGATGATGGTTCTAACTCCCTGTTGTCCAAAACCTATCTAAACTTTACTATCCACCAACAAAAACATTAGAAAAAAGATCTTAAGAGGTATAAGAAAACAAGCATTTGATGTCTCATCAGTGTTAGTCCTAGAGAATAACATCAAATCATCTGCGAAGATCAGGTGAGTAATCTTCAGATCTTCACACCTTGGGTGATACTTCATGTGTTGTGATTCCGCCTTTTTCTTCGGCAATCTCGAGAAGTACTTGATGGAGATGGCAAAAAGGAGGAGGATAATGGATCACCTTTCCTGACACCCCATTCATCTTTAAAATAATCACAAAGCCTCTTATTAACCAAGATGGACAAGGTCGAGGTTCTAACACATTCCAAGATTCGAGAAACCCAAGGCCCATCAATACCTCTTCCAAGAAGTATCACAAGACTGTGTCCAACGCCTTCTTAAGATTAAAAAAACCACGCATCTAGGCAAATGAACGTGCTCTTCCGTATCCACCGACAAATTCCTAAGCTAACATTACATGACATTGTCCGAAAGCTTTTGTCCTTTCACAAAAGCCGCTCGGCATGGATCAATAAGCTCTGGTAGATCCTGTTCACTATGATTTTTGTGATGATCTTATAACGCAACAGGAAACAGGTCTAAAATTTCCAACCTTCAGATTACCGACTTTCTTTGGAATAAGTGCGACTGAGGGGTGATTAAGTATCTTCAATAGTTCTCCCGATTTAAAGAATTACAACATTGAATCTGTCACATCTCTTCCTACAATGTCCCACTATTTCTTGAAGAAAGCAGCAATATAACCATCTAGGCTGGGAGCCTTATCATCCGACATAGAAAACAAGGTTGCATGGACTTCATGTCATACTATATCATGTCCCAGTACCTCTCTGTCCATGTCGCTCAAAGTGTTTCCCGAGCAATGGGAACCCGAGGTACCTCTGTGCCAAACAAGCCTCTATAAAACCCTACAAAAAGCTCATCTTTCCTCGCATTCGATGCAACAATCCTATTTTCACCTTCGAGAATGGCTGGGATGCCTCCTCCTTTTTTATCTGCTACTAAATCATGAAAGTAGCTTGTCCCTTTTATATGCTATGGTGATATAATTAATTTTTCCTTAGGGCATGTCGCTTATCTCCCTCAGCTCTTCATGCTCTTTATCTGTGGCAGTCAAGTGTCTAAGCCGTCCAGAGCATCACTATACTCTTTGTCTGCTCTTTTTGCCTCTCTAAAATATGATTATAATCCTTCTTACCGAGCTCTTTTAGAGGGCTTTTCAATCTCTGCAATTAGCGACAAATAGCGTACTGTTTGAAACCATCAACTTCAGGAGCCCAATAATCCTCACAATCTGTTTGCAGTTAGGATCAACCATCCGCATGCTTTGCATTCTAAATGGTCTCCCATTTGTGTCAATTTCCCGTACCTTGGAGACCACATACGGGCATGATCCGATCGAGCTGAGATGGGCAGAAAAGTGGACCGACAAGCATCACCATCCCATTCGTGATTAAGCAGTACTCGATCTAGTTTTCTACGAATTGTCCAGTTCCCATTGTGCCAAGTGAAGTGATCACCATTTGAGGGTGCATCCCTTGAGCCACATGCAATACTTGCAAGTATCCTGGAACTTCTTTATTTGGTATTGCGGAATATGAATTCTAGATAGAATATGAATATTCTTGTAATATTACTTGTCATTGTAATTAGATTAGAATTCATATTCTAGTCTGATTTAGGTCTTCTGTACTAGTAATGTACCCTAGAGTATTAATACAAACACAACATTATTACTCCGTAAATATTCTTCATGGTATCGGAGCCTAAAACCTGAAAACCCTAAAATCCTCCACGGTTTAAAACAGAGAAGCCAGTGCCGACGCCGCTGCTCGATCCACTGCTTGAAATTGTTGAATTGGATTTGGAGACACCACTGCTCTCCACGCGCTGCTTGAGATTGCCTGACGGAGTCTTCTCCATGCGCCTGAAATTGTTGAATTACCTCTCTTCCCAATGTTTCCATTGACGAGTTCCTCCTGGAATTGTTGAATTCCTTTCTTCTTATTAACCTTCAGTAGTTGTGTTTCATTATTTATTTATCAAACCAAGTAGCCTTTGAATTATGCACGTAACCCTGCCCGATTTGATTTCAGCCCTTCTCTGTCTGACGAACAATGGAGTATGACTCTTAATTTATTTAATCAATTAAATTACTCTCCTGACCGTGGGTCAGGTAAGCCTAAATTACCTTGGATTCTCGATTCGGGGGCCTCATATCACATGACTGGTGACAAAGGTTCTCTGATTGACATTACTGCCGCTACCTATTTTGTTAATGTTTTA
>JAULKK010321119.1:0-15230 GCA_032355705.1 Rubia peregrina
TCGTCCATGGAAGAAACCCAAGCCGGATCCTGAAGAGCAGTACGATAATCTGTACGCTCAGATTGAGCAAGTAGAGCAGCCGTAAGGTCGTGAGCAATGATATCAGAATAATCTCGGCGCTGAATCGCTCCAGTCGCCGATCGAGTGGCCATCTAATGAGTGCAAGGCCGAGGTGGAGAGATCGAAGGAGCAGGCGCGACCGACAAGGTGGCTGCTGGAGAAGTGGCTGGTGAGGTGGCCGACAAATGAAGTGGTCTGGTCGGCGAACCAAGTGAACTGGTCGATAGCGAGATAGACGAAGTCGGATGCATCATAGCTGCCACTGGATGGTCAGAATTTGCAGAGTAGACAGAACATGGTGCTATAGTTTGTGATGATGATAACATCGATGAGCCACTAGGGCTAGCAACTGTAGGGACAAGCCGAGCTGGAGGAGATGCCATAGCGGGAGAAGTACAGATATCAGATGTTGTGTCAGTGGGATCCAAAAAGGTAGAGACATCCAGAGAGGATGGAGGTACATAAGTAGAACCATCGGCATAGGGGAAAAAAGTGTCATCAAACCGAGTATGTCTTGTGACATAGATCTTTTCGAACGGAGGATCCAAACACCGATATCCCTTGTAATGGGAGTCGTACCCTAGAAAATTTCAAGGCAAACTGCGAGGAGCGAGTTTGTGATCTGCATATGGACGAAGATAAGGGTATACACTACAATCAAATGCATGAAAGTTCATGTAAATAGGAACCCGACCATTAATAACTTATATGATGATCGTCCTTCAAGGACAGGAGTGGGCAACCGATTGATAGTATAAGCAGAAGCAGCAAAAGCGTGAGGCCAGTGAGAGAGAGGGACATGAGAGTGGTATAACATAGATAGACTCATTTCAACAATATGGCAATGCTTGCGCTCAGCCCGACATTTCTGCTCTAGAGTGTACGGGCAAGAAATAAGATTGTGAATGCCCTTTGTCAGAAAGTGAGAGCGTAAGCGACCATTTATGAACTCAGTCCCTCCATCACTCTGAAACAGGTGGAAGAGAACTGGTTCTCCACAAAAGTCTCAAACTGGCGATAAACATCCCAAAATTATGACATGCGGCGCATTGGATAAAACTACAAAAGACGAGAATAATCATCAATGAAAAGGGCATAGTAGGTAAACCCATCAGCAGATAAAATGGGAGAGGGCCCCCATAAATCACAGTGAACCAGATCAAGTACCCTAGCAGCACGTTTATCATTTGTATGAAAAGATAAACATTTCCCTTTAGCCTTTTCACACGCTTCACAAAGTGTGAGTTTAGGCAAAATAGATGAGACAGCTAAGGCTCCAGAAGCACGCAAACTAGAAATAACCGAATGCGGAACATGACCAAGTCTAGCATGCCAAATTTCAAAGGACGCACGCGACTGATTAGACTTAACAGTAGAAAGTAAAGCAGATGCGCCATAGTCTAAGACATAAAGACTATCCTCAACGTGGCCGTGACCCAGAGTTTCCTTAGTGATTTTATGCCGAATAAAAAATGAACGATCATCAAGGCAGACAACAACATTTAAATCCCGAGTCAATTTGCTAATGGAAAGCAAATTTTTAGTGATATCGGGCACAATACGCACATCATAAATAGGCAAAAATTTAGATATCAAAGAATCACCAATATGTGTAATAGAGAGTTTAGCACCATTACCGACAGAGACATGAGCAGAACCACCATATGGTGTCACACGATCAACAACAGTTGGAGATGATGCCATGTGTTTTGTAGCGCCAAAATCCAAAATCCACTTGCACCCGTTGTGTTGTCTCGGATAAGAAAGGCATGTATATCAAAAAAATCACACCGGCGAGAATCAGAATGATCCATATTACGGAGGCAAATAAAAATATAGCTGGAAGAGAAAAATCCGCCAAAAACTAGCCAGTCGAGTGTACAACATGCGCTGGAAACAGTTGCGCACGTGTGTCTCACGCGCGGAGAGAGAATGACGCGCGTCTGCTGCCTGGGGTGTGTGGGAGACACGCGCGAAAATGGGAGACCGCTCGTCTGACCTTGAGCGCGTGTATTCTACTCGCTGCTTATGAAGCGCGCGTGTCTGGGAGTTGCGCGCGTGGATCTCACGCTGCAAATGAAATCACTGGAACGCGCAGATGACTGGAGACGACAGCCGGTGACGGAGCGATCGATAGCTGCTGAACAGTCGGTCAGTGGAGAAGAAATGGTCGGATAAAGTCGCCGTTGAAGTTGATGTTGAAGAGGGAACTTGGCTGGAAAGAATCAATGAAGCCGCGGTCGAGAAAAGCTTGAACGCCGAGAGAAGCCGCGGCCGAAGAGAAGCAAGCTGGGGGAACAGCTGAAGACGAAGAAGACCTGAGAGAAGATGTCAGGAACCTGAGAATTGCCAGAAAATGTCAAGCTCGCCGGAAATCGAGATGATGGCCGGAATGTCGCCGGAAGTTGGCCGGGGTAGTTTGGTCAGAAAAAGAGGGGAAGGGAAGCTAGAAAAATTTAGGGTTTAGGATTTAGGATCAGAACTTGCTCTGATACCATGAAAGAATGATTTCTCATGATGATTATTATTGATTATGAAGAGAATAAATATAGATTACAAAATATGAAGATAGATTAGTTCTAGTATAACTCTGACTATTCAACATGATAAGATCAAATCTAATCAAATCTAATCATCAACATATTGACTTATTCTAACAATAAGGCACCACAATTGTCATACTAATATAAAACTAATGCAGTAAAAATAATTTGCAATTTTACATACCGTGATTGACAACCACATATGTTCCATAACACTTTCACCAAACTCATCCCATTTGTGTACTCGAACTTGCACAATACTTTGTTCGTGGATAAGTTTACCCATATGTCTTACCATCACCCAATCAGAAGATCAATTAGCATATAGAATGGTTACAGACAAACCAGAATAAGCTACACCATGAGATTTTATGTGAAATATTACCATAATATACCACTAAGCCTTCATCCCATACTATTTGAAGTTAGGAAAATGGATCAAATCTAACCTACCATGTTTCCATAATTATTGTGTCAATCACATATAACTGTTATACGTCTATCTTCAGTTTCATTCCTAAGCATTTATTAGTTATCCTTCTCTGTTGATTTGTTATATTAGTGGTTCTCTAAACTTACATGTCATGTTAAGGCTTTTTGGTCTCCTGTAATACATGATTAAACAATCATAAAAGAAATAAATATTGATACAGTGAAATAGCATTAGTAAACCTAAATTAGTAATCATACCTTTGTTTTGAACCACTATGCAAATTGTTTGTCCTTTTCTTCTCTATCTTGTCCAACTCCATTATTTTCCACTGCAATGCGAAATTCTCTACAAAAATAACTACTTAGTTATATTGTTTTTAAGAATAAAATCAACTAACATAAAATTAAAAAAACTCAAAGGACTTACTCAAAATATGGGATAACTTCATCGCAATTCTTCAGAACATATATGTGAGCATTTTTCCTTTCATGTATGTCAAGAAAACACGCCTTTGTTGCTCCTAGTGGTTTGCCCGGATGAGAAAATATCGATAATATTTTGTGATCCTTAAAATGTACCACCATCATAATTCCGCTCATAGCGATTAAACTTTGTGTCCATGTTGTACTAGTATCTTGAACATAAAGTCATACACTCATTTGAGAGATAACCTTCAGCTATGGATCCTTCAGGACGAGCTTTATTACGAATGTATCCCTTTAGACTTAATAGATATCTCTCATTGGGATACATCCAACAAAAACAACAAACAGACCCATATATGATAGCCTCATTAGCAAGGTGCATCACTAAATGCAACATAACATCGAAAGAAAAAAAAAAGGAAGCCAGTTCTCTAACTTGGAAAGGGTGACAGGAATTTGAGCTTCAATTTGCTCTAAACCTTCAATTCTAAGAGACTTAGCACATAAAATTTTGAAAAACATGCATAACTCAGTTAGAGACCACTAACATCTCTTACTATAAGACCACGTAAAGCCAGAGGATGCAAACTCCATATAAGTACCTAGGTGTGCTTTAGAAAAAAATATGTGGCTTGCCCCGTATGCCACGTTTATCGTTATAAGGAAAATAAGAAATATGGTTGTCGATGAAGATATTGTTGTGAAGGTAAGGAAATGGGTTCCCACGAAATGTGTGTGGTACCTTCATATTGTCCCAAGGATAAAAGGTTGTTTAAGAATGCCGAGGATGCGAAAAACATGACATGGTATAAGGATAGGTGTTGTCTTAATGATGATATTATCAGCCATCCTGCAGATGCAGATTAGTGGAAGAAATTTGACAAGATGTATCCTAAGTTTACAGTTGAACCGAGAAATTTGAGGATGACTTTGTGTACTGATGGTATGAATCCCTTTGGTAACATATCATCGATTAATAATTCATGGCCAGTTATGCTTTCCATTTACAATCTACCTCCGTATTTGTGCATGAAGAGGAAATATGTTTTCATGCTTTTGCTGATTCCGGGGCCGAGACCACCCAGAAATGACATCAATACCTATCTACCCCATCTCATTGAAGATTTAACAGTTTTGTGGTCCAACGATGTTGATGTGTTTGATGGTCATCGTGGGACAAAGTTCAATTTGAAGGCTATATTTTTCTGCACGATAAATGATTTCCTAGCTTATGGTAATCTTTCAGGTTATGTATCTAAAGGTCACATGGCATGTTCCGGGTGCACCAAACGTACATATTTCCAGCAGTTGAAGAATGGTAGGAAGATTGTGTATCTGGATTATAGGAAATTCTTCCAGACAAAGCACACGTTACAAGACGGCACACTTCATTTTGTTGGCGGGAGAGAGAGGAAAAAGGAGCCAAAAATATTAAGTGGGTTTGTCATCCACAACAAGATGAAGAAATTGAATGTTGTTCTTGGAAAAAAATATATCTAAGGTGCTTGCCACAAATGATGGACCTTGGAAGAAAAATCAATTTTCTTTGATTTGTCGTACTGGGATAATTTGGAGGTTCACCATTGTTTGGATGTGATTAATATAGAGAAAAATGTGTGAAATATTTTAATTGGAACTTTACTTAACATTCATGGTAAGACAAATGATAACTTGAATGCACAGAAAGACTTGGTTGAACTCTGTATACGAGTTGATTTAGCTCTGGAGGTCAAAGAGAAGCGGACGTACCTACCACCCACCCCTTAAATTCTTTTAATAATTGAGAGGAGTTTAGTTTGTGAGTGTATTCATAGAATGAAGGTAGCGTCTAGCTACTCTTCCAATGTTAGTCAGTTTGTGAACGATGAACTACATCTTAATGAGTTGAAATCCCATGATTGTCACGTCTTGATGCAACAAATGTTGTTGTGGCTATTCTCGGTGTCATGGATGAGGAGTTTAGATTTTGCTTCATGCATATGTGTTTCTTCTTCAACTCTATTTGTCGTAAGAATATTAGCAGGAAACAAGTTGATGGGTTGGAGTGAGGGGATTGTAGTGATTTGTTTGTTTGAGAAGTACTTCCCCCAACATTATTTGACATTATGGTCCACCTCATCATCCATGTGCTTAGGGAAATTAAAATATGTGGTCTCGTGGGAATCCATTGGATGTACTCGTTTGAGCGACACATGGGTTTTTTAGGGTTATGTACACAATCGAAGATGGCCCGATGCTAGCATTGTCCAAAGGTATGTAACGAAGGAGATAATTGAGTATTGCACTTCAAATTTGATAGGGAAGAGAGCACTTGGAGTTCCGCAACATGTGAAAAGTGGTAGAAAGAATGTGATCCCATGGTCCAAAGGTACACTTTACACACCCTACAATGCTGAGTTGATGAAAGTTCATCTTTATGTTTTACGGAATAGTAGTGATACTGTAATATATTTTGAAGAGCACATGTCACTGTTAGAAGAATTCTATCCCGAATTGTCGTCGAATCAGATACAATTGGAGCATTATTTAAAGTTTTTGAATTGGTTTTATAATTGTTGAAATGTGGACAGAATGCATGCTAAACTTTGAGCATTTACAAGAGCACCCGACTGCATCGTGAAAAGATTCCCGGGCTATGACATTAATAGGTACAATTTTGCAACAGTGGCTAAGGACAACAAGAGCACAACTTAGAAAAGAGGGGTTTGCGTTGAATCTGAATCCATGTGGCATGCGAGCAAGAAAGACAAAATCTATTGTCGCTGTTATGACCTTTTATAGGGTGATCGAGGATATTTGGGAGTTGGATTATGTTGAGTTTAAAGTTGTTTTGTTAAAGTGTAGATGGGTTTAAAATGACATAGGGGTTCATTCAGATAATCCCGTAGGTTTTACGTTGGTGGACTTGAATCGAGTGGGTTATGAGAACAACAATTTCATCTTAGCTTCCCAAGCTCGCTAGGTATTTTATATCCAAGACCCAATCAATGAGAAGTTGCATATTGTACTCTCTAGGAAAAAGTTATATTTTGAAGATGAGATTATTGGCCCATCAAATCTGAAACACCGGAGTTTCCCTTGGCCTTTTGGAGTTTGGAGAACGTTGGTGGACCACTCGTACGTAGACGATCACATGTGGATGGATTGTGGGTAGACGAGAATGGTCATATTGTGCGTGGTTATGCAGTCTTAAAAAGGAAAATATAGGGAAATAGGTTAAGTGTATTGTACCCTTTTTTTTACCCTTTTGTATGCCCCCAATTAATTATAAGTGGTCACTAATCTTTTGTTTTATTAATTTCTTTTTTTTTGGTATGTTTTTATGATAAATTTTCTATTGAAGGATGTCTTAGCGCCGGTATTTCAATCATATACCAGTGAAAATAAACAAAGTGTATGCTCTGTTTCAAGTAAGGGCACCGGTAATACAAGTAACAGCACCGGTATACGTACCGGTACTACATAGTTGGATTTTTTTTTAATTTCGCTCTCTAGTTTAAAAAAGATTTAAAATTTTCATTAAAGCTGATGCGTCAAGCTACGTGTAATATACTATGCCATCGGTATTTTAACAAAGACACTGGTATTAGTAAAAGTGCTGGGTACTTAGAATTTTTTTTTAAATTTTGGTCTCTGGTCTTTAGAAAAAATTAAAATGCATTAAAGTAGTTGCGTCAGGCTGCCTTCAATGCAAATATGCACCGGTATTTCATTTAAGGAATTGGTTTCGATATCGGTGCTAAATAATTAGAAAAAGAAAAAACCTTTGCTCTCTGGTCTCAGAAAAGGATTAAAAATAGGATTAAAGCAGCTGCGTGAGGCTGCTCTCAATTTACATAGGCACCGATTTGTAACTCCTAGGCACCAGTATACATACCGGTGCTACATACTTTGAAAAAAAAGTGGTTTGCTCTTTGGTCTCAAAAAGTATTTCAAATAGGATCAAAGCAGCTGTGTGAGGCTGCATTGGACACTGATTTTTAATTACTGGCACCGGTTTTGTTACCGGTGCTACATAATTTCCCTATTTTTAAACTCAAACATAAGCAACACTCTCATTCTAATAAGAACACTCAAAGGTTTTGACCATGAAGATCCGAAATCCCTCATTTCCACTCATTTTAGATCGTGATTCACAAGGTATTATCATATTTTCCCTTTAATCCTAAAATTATCTCATACAATATAATTTAAATAATATTTGGATTTGCAATGAAAGTTAATCATGAATTGTAATGTTCATTTCAAATTCCCCTGTTTTCCATTCAATTGTGATTCTAATTCGAATGCGTAGATTTAGTTTTAGAACTACTGTGGTAGAGATTGAGATAATGAGATGTTTCATGATGTTCTAATATGTTAGAACTTTGATTATTTTACCCTAGCATACAAGGTTTTTTTGATAAAATGCTAGTATGTGATAGGTCATAGCGACTAAAACCCCAAGTAAGAGGCTTAGAAAAAGAGCGTTATCATCAACCTCTACCGGATCTCACTCGAAGCAATCCGATGATAAATTTGTGTTCAAGGAGGTAAGGTTTTTGGCCCAAAATTACAGAATGTGGAAGCATTATCCGGAAATGGGAGTAGAAGAAAATCCACCTTTTAGAATGTGGGAAAAGTTTTGTGCTACACCTCCCGCTTTGAACTTGACCATTGTAAGTGAGTTTTCATTGAGTTTGAGGTGTTAAATGAGCATGGATGTGGTATTATGCTAGGGGAAATTAGTCCCTCTATCTTTTGAATCTATTAAAGATTTGTACGGATTGCTAAATGTACAAGAAATGGAGGATGAGATTTTAGCATTGATCAATGAGGAGGATGATTTGGACGATAAAGTAGCGAAAGAGACTGTGAGGTGAGTCACAAGAGAAGGTACCAATGTCGATGCTCTGGTCATTCCCGATTGGAACAAAATTATGAAGAAATCACTGGCATCGATATTGAATGCGTGGTATCACTTTGTAGCCTCTCATATTGACACCGCAACCGTGAACACTAAAGTTCAGAAGAGTAGGGTACCCAAGTCATATGCAATAAAGAATAAACTGCGTTGGAACATTGGGGAAAGAATATTTGCGCACCTAATTTAGGATTTGGAGAGGACATGATTCTATGCTTTTTACAGACTCATTTCGTCCCTTTGTTCAAAAGCAGGTGTACCAAACTATGACCACGACACCGTTGGACACCCGATGATGCAAATTGTTATTGAATTATTTTTGCAAAATCAGGCCCTTGCAATCTACATCGTCGATGGAATATAGGGTATCATCCTTGGAGACAGGTATGCATAATTATCGTACAGATTTCCAATTTCAGAGAACATGGTGTGACCATCTGGGGAAAGTGCTAAGCTACCAATTTCAAGATGTAATCAGGGAAGTCAAGCCCTTCCTGTATTTCTGCGACAATGACGATGCAGAGGACAATGGTGTTGGATCAAGTTCAAAGGAATTGGACAACACAACTTCTTTTGAAGAACCAAAACCATTTCCACATTATTATTTGAGAAATTAGTTTAAAATCATGAACCCCGTCCCATCCTTTTATTTGTATAATTCAACATTTGGTTTAAAGACAAATTAGATTGTCGTACTTGGAAATTTATTTTGATTTTATCCTGGAAAACACGCGTACTCATTTTTTACATTATCATTTGGAATTGAACATAGACGGGGGCATCTCCAAAATTCCCCAAAAAATTAATTTAATTAAAGTATCTCAATATATGCATGAATAACAAAATTCAATTTACGACGGAGTTAAGATTGGCGTAATACATTCATGGGCAACGGTGTAATTTTACTAGAATTTTTATAAGTAATCAAAGTAATGATTCGGTGGCCATCCATCCATGTTCACATCGCATATTGGTAATTCCACAATATTGAATTTCATTTTTGTTCAGCCAATTATGGAATTCGAGAATTCCAACTTTCTTGGAGGGACCGAAGTGTAAAAGCCAAAAAGTTTGCTTGTAAATCAAAATTGAAATTCACTCAAAGGTAATTGAAAATATTTTGCCCCCAATGTACTTTCCTAGTTTGATGTGAAGTGATTATAAATGACCGGCCACGATACGATTAAGTAAACCACCCTAAGTTGGTCTACAACACATAATGGCACTTCTAAAAAATTCCACCAAAAAATTCATTTTATTATCAACTCATGTAATTGATCAAGTGTATCAAAAATCAAGTACATTAGAGCAACGCTCATTGGCCTGACACAACTTTCGGCCACAATGTAATTTTCAAAGAATTTGTTATAGTGGTCAAAGTTCTCAATCGAGGCCCTTTCTTTCACTCAGTCATGTCCACAACACAAAGTTGTCATCCCCTAACATTGATTTTCATTTTGGTTTAACCAATTTTGAATTTTGACAGTTCCAACTTTCTTGGAGGGACCTAAGTGCCAAATGTAAAAAGTTTTCTCATAACTCCAAATTGAAATACGCTCGATGATAATCGAAAACTCAACCCTCCCGATGTATTTTCCATGCCAAGTTAGTATCAATGAAGGTAACGTAAAGTAAAATTTCATGGAAAAGACATATTTGCTATAATTTTTAAAATTGCCCTCGAGAACACTCCCTCGATTAATTTCTTCTTCAAAGATATCCACATGAATTTTATAAACTGAGTTATTACGCTTGTGGGGATAATTCATGGCCGTAATAATTTAAAAAACTTGTTGGGGCGTAACATAATTTTACTACATAAATTTTACAGCATATTTAGATCACACAATTATCCCCAAAACATGGTATCTCCACCATACATATTTAAATTAATTATTATTTTGATCAATTTTATCATCCGACTAATCCCAATTAGTAATGGGGCCCAAATGAGAACACGTGAAATATAAAAATTGTCTAGAACCGGTATTTGAACCATTGTACCGGTGCTATAAATGTTTGAGGGAGCAAAGAATGTTTAAATATTTTCAGCCAGAATAAGGCGGGAAAATGAAATTTCATAGGCACCGATTTTAAATTCATTGAGACCGGTTATGATACTGGCGCTCAACACTTAACCAAATTTTTGATAATTTCTCTCTGTCCCTTGCCAGAAATAAATATGCCAATTAAAGCAGTATGGCGTAATTGTGTTTTACACAGATAGGCACTGGTATTGTGTGCAAAGACCGGTATCATACCGGTGCTACATACTTAAATTTTTTGAAGGCCTTTACTCTTGGGTCCTAGAAAAAAATAGTTTTAATGATTTAAGGTAGCCTGACACAGCTACGTTAGCCACCTATTGGTACTGGTATTTTTATTTTAGGCACCGGTATGAAACTTAAAGATATCAATTAGTTACTCATTTGCACCAGACTTTGTACATGTGACATACTTTGTTTTAATGACCTTTCCACATCTTGGGATATTTTAATAATGAACATAGGCACAATATAGTAATACTTGCTAATGTTGGTAGTTTAAAATGTCCTAGAGAAGGAACCGCCGTTAGTTTCATCCTCCTCGATGGCGGTTCCTTTTCCCATCCTGCCATAATGCCAATCCCTCCACGTCTCACCCATATATAACTATCCATAGCTCCCAATAACTCCCACATTAACCCTACCGTGTATATAACATCGAGGGGCAACAACCTTTTGGCAATCAAACCAAAGCAATATTGCTCGAACTGCTCTTTTTGGAAATTTCATCAAGCTCATCAATTTTCAACGGCCATTCAGGCCTCCCTCTACTACAAATAGTATCATAAATCGAAGGCCAGTGTCCCCTAGACATTACATGTCCCTAAAAGTTAGTGTTTTAACCTTTGGAATCATGAATCATTGTATGCGCATTTCATATTTAATGAATTGCCTCAAAGAACAAAAATGAAATTGTAGTGGATACCCTGTGTTTCATGGTAATGGATTCCATCACATTGTATATTTTTTTACTATACAAGTTTTTGGGTGAAATGGTATATTCTATATTGGTTTTGGATTGAGTTGAAATGGATGGTTGTCTCTTTGTTGTGATAGAGTTCTACAAGTGTATTGTTTATTGGTTGTGGATTGGGTTCAAATACGATATCCTTGGTTGTTTTTGAGTTCTAATAGTGTATTGCTTATTTGTTGTGGACTGAGTTCAAATGGATTGTTGTGGTTCTTGGTTGGCCTCAATATGTTTTAATGGTGTATTGTATGTCAATTTTAGTTGACTATTTTATTGGTTTTTTTACTCTGGGCGTTTGTGGATTGCATTATTTATTGGTTGTGGATTAACAACCTCAGTTATTGATCAATTTTTATTGTGGATTGTACATGCCTCCCAAATCAAAGAAAAGCACTACAAAGAGAAACAAGGGTGAGACAAAAGAAAAAATTGTATCCGATGAGCCCGCTATGGCCGCCGTTCCTCTCAACATACAAATTGAGGAACCCGGTCTCACTGAAGATGCAGTTGACTCTTCACCAGAAGAGGAGCCTTCGGTGAATTTTTTTTCCCAGAAAGAGGGTTAGAATAGATGATGTATCGAAGGCAGGGGGAAAACATAGAAAATCCTTCGACGAATTTGAAATTAATACTTGGTGCAAGAAACACGGGACAACTACGTGTCAATCAATAATGCTCGCAAAGGAGAAGGATTTCGTGCTGGTTGAGTTCAACTTGGTTCACATGGTCTGCACTAAGAATTGGACCGTGGTTACTGCATATTGAAACTATGCATTCCCAGGCCACATCAAATTTGGAACTCATATATGCTGGAATAACGTCCCTGCGGACACCAAGAAGGAGGTGTGGAAAAATATTTTGGTAAGATCCATTTATGCTGACAATTTTATTATTTCCATTATTTATATTGCAATCATTATTAATTTACTAAATTTATTTTGTTAATTTAATGAAGGAGAGCTTCACGTTTAAGAAAAAATTGACTGAAGCACAACTCCAAAAATTGAAGGGAATTATTTTTATCAGTGCAGGAAATGCCCACCACAATTGAAAGTCAAAGATTGCAAGAAAATACATCCACGAGGCAGCTGACGGCACAAACAAATCTAAAACAAACCTTGGAAAAAATACAAGTGGATGGAAGAGGAAGAGTGGAACAGGTTCTACAAAATGAGGGCGACGTTGGAATTTGAGGAAACATCTTTATGGACAATCCTGTAATAAATTCACATATTATACTCAGGGCTTATATGAATTACTAAACACTAACTTTACTTATTGTGAATTGCATATAAAAATATGGGCGAAGGCTAGCGCCTAATCAAAGAAAAAGAACTATACCCATTGCACTGGTAGATATGGTCAGCGGTTAACTCAGGCCAAGCTTGTCGAGAAGTTGAAAGAAGAAGAGAGAACCAAACTTGTTGCTCAGGGCTACACAGAGGATGATATTGAACATGAGTTGAGTACAAGGAAGTTCAATGATAAAAGATCATTGGATTACCTCGAGTCCAACAAGTTAGGGCCGACCTAAGGACAAGGCCATCGTTGCTGATATTGTAAGTAATTTTTTAAGATAAACAACCTTGTTGTACATACTTTTGTATATTATTATCCCTTCATTTTAGTGTATTTAACTTGGACATCTTTCACAGATAATGATAAATAAGGAGGCTGCGAGGGACACACTAGTCCCCAAACCCGGTGAGGACATTTTGATAAAGGCCATCGGTAAGAAGGATCACCCAGGGAGGTATAGGGGTACTCAGACTAACCTCCCATAATATATTGTGGTACCACATCCCACCCTCAGCCAAAGAAATCACGGGAGAAGCTCGTCACCCAGGCCGACAATCTCAAAGAAGCAACCTACAGAACAGTCGGTGGTCAAAGCAATAGATGAATATCTTGACTAACTAGTCAAGGGGATTGTAGCCACTGGAAGAGTTCAAATACTGGGCCTTGACGATCCGAAGTTGTTCATTGAGAAGGACTTGGTTAAGGTCGGCACTGCTAAAACCAAGGTTGAGGGTGATCCTAGTGATGAGAAGGATGACGAAGAGGATGATGAACAGGTACAAAAATAAATTTCAATTCTATTTAATTTATATGATCCCCAAAACTATATCCTTAAATGTTATTTTGTATTCTAAGAAATCATGTTCTACAATGCATGGCAGAATGGGAACAAGATTAACTTGTTTGTCAAGAACCTTGACGACTCAAAGGTCATGGTGGCAAAAGAGTTTCTCCATAAAAACCCGCCATAGCCAAAGTTCAACTGGTGGAGTTGCTCGTGTCCGAGTTTGTGAGGCAGTCTTCCATGCTAAGGCTGGATTACCTTCGGCCAACCACAAATTCATTGATGTTGGAGAGGCCCTTGGACATGTGGTTGATTGGATGGTAGCTTTGGTCGAATAAGATGATGATCCCCCAAAGAAAGAGGAGAATGACGTGTCTCAGAAGGATTCCGTGGACGAGGATGGGCTATTCCTGGATCTCAACAACGATGAGGTAATTCCATTAAATCAATTTATATAATTCATTACTGTATATATTCCAGGTTTTCAATTCCTGATTGCAATATAACATTGTTATTCTATCTCGTCTAACAGCCTACAAATACATCATCGACAAAGTCATCCAGTTCTACAACTAGTTATAACCAAAACCTCTAAAACTATATATATATATATATATCACTTTACTATTTCATTTCAACACTTTTTATATACTTAATGTCTTCTATTTAAACTTTGCACAAGCAGATTGTAAACATACACCATTTGACGGACTATCCAATGATGAAGAAGTTCATCAAATATTGGAATGAGGTGGCTAAGAAAATGAATGCTAAGGGCAAGGTTGCATATTTCACCCAGTTTCCAGATTCCACATTTGATAGACCTGTCAAATGTTGCCAAGATATCGAGCAAATGTTGGAGTTTGGTAGCAAGCTCGGGAATTGTCATGTATATCATGGATCTCGAACACTCAGATGGATTTGTTGATGGGGGTAAGTTTCAGATTTCAAACTTTCCCATTCTGATTTTACAAAGATTCGAAGACCTAAATTAGGTTGTACTCTGACAACGACCTATGGACTAAAGCGAAGGAAAACAACATGGGCTGAATCCAATTGTGTGTCTCGAACACAAGAAGGCTCACCACCGGTTTCGAAGAGAGTGATATCACTAAATGAGTTAGCCTCATCTTGGACACGATGATTGCATTTAAAGTTAACATGTATTTGTTACCCTACCTCAGGAGGTCAGACACATTTTCTTAATATTATACCATTAATATCCATATATTTAACATATTTCCAACGTAAGAATTTTATATATATTAACGTAGGAAACATTGGTTCCTCATCATCATTTGTCCCGGTATGAACCATGTTTTCACCTTGGACATGTTAACCATTAATTTAAAATTCACCGAGTACGTCGGAAGCCAAGTGATTTCCAGGTATATCTATTCATTCAATTATACTTCATTTTTCCCTTGAAAGTTTTGTTATTAATATTTGAAAATATTATATCCCCGGGTTTGCATGTAAATATGAGAGGGAGAAGATGAAGAAAGAATCCTCAACCAATTTTACCTAGAACATAACAAACATCAGCGTAAGTCTTCATATCGTTCAAAAATATTTTTACAAGCACTTCATAATTTTTCTGGTCTCCATGCACTGATGAAACCTTGACAATTTCTATGGTCTTCCTTAGCATTAAATACAAGGGAGTTGCTTGAAAGATGACTATTATGTCATGCCATTCCATGAAGAGCTGGTCCTGAAGACACCTTCAAAGAATCTACTTGGCGTAAGTACCACAATTTACATTATA
>JAULKK010321120.1:0-11386 GCA_032355705.1 Rubia peregrina
GAAGGATTTAGATACAAAAACCAAAAATGGTTATCTAAACCCCTTATGATGTAATCATATCTAAATCTAGCAATCTTTCAACAAAAAGATAACAAAAGAGATGTTAAATGCCTCAGAAAATACATGCATTTTACGTCACATCAGTCCCCTAAGAAGAAATGATGAACATAAATAGCTTTTGGCTGCTCGACAACTGAGAGATTGATATTGTGGGCCCCTTCCCAGAAGTCCCAGGCCACTTTAGGTACCTGATTCTGGCTGTGGATTACTTTACAAATTGGGTCAAGACTGAAGCCTTAACTGGGATAAAAAGGAAAGATGGTGATCAGCTTTTGCTGGAAAAACATCATTTGTCGCTTCAGGATCCCTTGAACCATCATAACGGGCAATGACACCCAGTTCATTTGTGATCCAGTTAAGAATTGGTGCAAAGAATACAAGATTCACCAATGGGTTACTAGTGTTTACCACCCCCAAGCCAATGGACAAGCGAAGGTCACAAACCTAACCATTGTCAATGGCATCAGGCCGAGGCTCAAGGGGGCAGGGGGGAATTGGATCAATGAATAGCCAAGTGTGCTCTGGTCATTTCGAACAACATAATCCTCATCCATGAGCGAGAGCCTGTATGGTCTGGTCCATGGTTCAGAGGCCGTAATCCTCGTTGAGATAAGGCTGTCTACCTTCCAAAGGTTTGTTATAAGCAATGAAAACCAGGAGGTCAATGACGAGATGCATCGACTGGACCTAAGCCTTCTCGAAGAAAAAATAGAAGGGCACAATTTCACAAAGCCAAAGTGAAGGAAAAGATCAAGCAATATCATGACTTGAGGGTATGAATAGTCCAGTTTTCTCCAGGAAACCTCGTAATGAGGAGGAACAAAAGAAGGAGATGGGAACCAGAAGATAAACTAGCAACAAAGTGGGAAACACCCTCCCAGGTTGTCGAAGCATACCTTGGAGGCATCTACGTGTTGGAAACCTCCCAAGGTGAGTTAATTCCCCATAGATGGAATGTCTCAAACCTTAGGAGGTACTACTGTCTTAAATATAAGTATATCTGGTAAGGTCAGGAAGTAGCTTACCAAAAATAGCTATACTCCAAGGAACACTTTCGATGGAAATACATGTTGTGAGTCGAAAGGAGTTCCCAATTCTTATTACCTATCTATTTAAGTATGATTCTTTGAACTATTCCAATTTCCTTCTTAGTAAGAGATCATATAATAATCCGAGGAGGTGTCAATCCATCACTCTCTTTAACAGGAAACATCAAAAACTCAAAGGGCCAATGTGGATGTCAAGAAATCCTTCATAGGATTCGATGCCTCCCCATTGGGATCAACCATTAATTGCACTTGGGACGAGCTCAACGGTCCCCCTACCTATCTTATGGCCTCCAAGAGATGGGAACATTCTTGGGATTCTCATCCTCCTCAGCTATCTCGATCCCTCAATTGGAGAAGTCCCCTTGATTGTTATACGGGGCACCCCTACGGTTAATTCTGATCGGAAGGAGCCTTCTCTGAGTTAATGTGGATCCCGCACAACCTTGGTGACCTCCCGAACTCGGAGCTCGCACCCATTGAGTAAAGCTAGCTAGCAGAGCTGAGGGCTCAGAAGTCGTTTCCCCCTTCCTAGTCCAGTGGTGGACCCTAGCGGGAAAACATAGAGCCGCTCCTCGTATAAGGTCCGGAAGGACGTGGACCTTGGGAGCTTAAACTTGTGCTCTTTTTGTTCCCTTATATTTCTTCTTCGGGGGGGGGGGGTTTCTTGAATTTGAAGCCCCTTTCTTTTTAATCCTTATGTCCTTCAGCCGTTCTTTGGCCTCCTCGAAATGTTTGTCATACTTGGGATGCTTATCGATCTCTTTATGTTTCATAATATCTGTGGTCTCCTGGAGATACGTCTCAAAAGTTTTCAATGAGTGTAGGTACAACTATAATGAGTTGAAGGCAGTAGGTTTGAATGCTATTTTCATAGGCCTTGAATATACTTTGATGCTCCTTGGCATCTTCTTCAAGCTTATCCCGCTCTTGGTAGGCAACTAGGCACAACTACTTGGTCTGGCTAACGGTTTATGTAAGTCCTCTACCCGGGCTTGAAGTTCTTAGCTAATCATTTTCCAGGCTTCGAGCTCAGACGTGGTATTTTGAAAAACATCACGAAGAGCTTTGGCGTCTGCTAAGTGCTTTTGTGCTTCGTGATGGTAGTGAACTATAGCCATCTAGGTGCTCGAGGAAGACTCTTTTGATTTGAAAGCCTTGGCTACACTCAAGCATTTCTGAATAGAGCTGAACCCAGTGTCGGTGGTAATATCGGCTAAAAGGTGGCTATGCAGCTCGAGGAGAAGATTATGGTCATCGACAAGCCATCGTGGGCAATGGCCAAACTGTCTTTTTCTTCTGTTAGGCGGCTCAGGTCATTAAGGAGCTCCCTCTGCATCTCATGTCGACCGCTCCGCCATAATGCTAACTCTACATTAACGACCTGGAGTTCTTCTTCAAGGCGGAGGGAATAACACCATTACCACCCAGCTACTATTTGATGGCCCCATGTCCACTCTTCGACTTCATGATACCACTTTTCATCACTTGAAAGAAGAAGTCGAAGATGGACCCCCTATGAGAGTGGGGGCGAGAGGGGATAAGGAACCAGAGATAAACTCTACAAAAAAGAGTTAAAAAACACAAAAGTAAGACAATGGAATTTCATTAATATTGATAAGTCCGAAGAGAATAGGATACAAAAGGTAGCCTAAAATAATTTGAGAAAAGCTCATACATTTTCATTCCCCCCTATGCTATGCTCCAATGGCTCCAGCTAAGGGGTGCTTGATGTAGTAGTCCTGCACTTGCCAATCTCCAGCTCACTCCACTCTTTGTCTTCATCCCCTTGAGCTCTCCAATCTCTAGCTCACTCCACTCTTTGTCTTCATCCCTTTGAGCTCGCCAATCTCCTCCGTGGTGAAAACCAGGCTAGAGGCCTTGAAGTGCTTAAGCAGTGTGAACTTGATGCAACCATCTTGGATAGACATTCACCAAATGTTGTCGAGTTGGAAGTTCTAGATGTCATTATTGTGAACATCCAATATGGCGGTGTACTTAGCTGGAAGGTCTTTGCTGAGAGAGATAGCAATGACATATCTGGCGAGCCCCATGCATGTACTGGATAAAAAGGAGAAGAAGGCTCGAAACCACTGAGTCTTCACCAACTTGTTGGTATAAGCCTTGAGAATGAAGACATGTTTCTCAGCTAAGCAAAGGCTCTTTAGCAGGGCGATCTCGTTGGTCAAATCCTGGATTGACTTCTTAGCCTCTAGCAGCTTCTTGCAGAGCTCCTACGTTTCCAACAGCTTCTCCCAAAGCTCCTTCCACTCTTCCTCATAATCAGAGGTAGCCTTTTCCAGTTTCTGCCGAAGCTCTGTCACTTCAGTAGCATTAGAAACAACCTTCTTGGCCAGATGAGCTTACACTAGGAAGTCTCAAAGGGTGGTGTCAAAGACGACCACTATGGCCGCTATCCCCGGGAACTAAACGAGGGAGGGCTCAATCGAGCCCAAAGAAATAAGGCTTCCCCCAAAGTAAATCCAGCCCCAGAATCGATATGGGTCTTGATAAAATCCCTATTTTTAGTCTTTTGCATTTTAGGGGTGGGTCTACGAGTAGAAGAATTAGTGAAAGCGATATAAAAATAGCAGCAATAAATCAAGGCAAGTATTAAAATACCACAAACACTTTCATTCACCAGGGGGATCTTCCTAGAGGCATCCACGACCTCACAAACCCACCCCACTGTTTCTCAACCGCCATGGGCTTAGCCTCCGAAAGGGACGACGTCCCTCTCCTCCCACTATCCCTTCATCATGATTAATTAGGGGTATGTAAAAGGACAACTAGGATTTACAGTAGCTAGCAATCGTTGGGCTAAAAACAACATAAAATCATAATTAACTATGGCGAATGTCCAATACACCCTTTGTTCCACGTTTTTTAATCGTAGAATTATAAAATGGTTTTTATAAAATTATGCACAAATCAAATTGCACATATAAACAGTCAATTATATAATATTCAAATAAGATAGATAATTTGAAAAACAGTTTCATGAATATATCCATACAAATTTTACATAAATTCAAATTAGAGTTGTTTAAGTTCCAACAATAGTGAAAAATCAATAAACTCAATCACCACATATATTGATGACCTTGAAAACGATTGGCATCCCGATATGTAGCAACTCGAACAACAAAGCATCCCCATTGCGTAGGTTTTTCCCCATAAGGAATTCACTGAAACCCTTTGGGGAAATGGCCTTGATCCTACCTTATCGCGAGTAAGTCATACGCTACTCTTTCCAATAGCACCCCAGCACTACGGAAGTCTTCTCAGTTGGCAAGAGTGGTACAATCTCACACGGGATGTACTAAGTCAAAAATATTTAAAATTATAAATATGAATATATATATATATATATAAAAATGTGCATACACAAATAAAAATTATTTTAAAACCATTACCAATGTAGGGTTTTCCCTAAGTTCTACTGCTTAAGAGTGTAGTGGAAATGTGGGCTACCAAGAGCCATCGTATAATGCTCGACGTTGAACAAAATAAGCGTTGGGGTACGATGTTGTCCAGTGAGCTGTACGTACAAAAACCAAAAAGTAATTAGTTTTCAAATTTATAAAGTGTGAAGACCTGTTAAGTAAATATATATGTACGTTGGTGAAAGACCTGAAAAAAAGTTGGATTGGATGATCTCTCGCCAGCCATCTGTACTGCTTCAAAAGGGAAAATGTTAAGTTTCCTAAGGAGTGCAACGTACGATGTCGGCAATGCCATGCATACCGTCCCAACTTCGTGGGATGGCCGGCATGTACATGCAACTTCATAAAATAGTCGGTTAGATCGACGACAACACCAAAACAAGACCGAACTAACATATGCATAACAATTATACAATTAGATGTTGGTTTGCGACGTCAGTAACAAATCGTTAAAGCCGAAGAACACCTAATAATATTGTGATGTCACAAACTTAAAGACAAACTACTGGAAATAAGAATATGCGAAGTCACACTATAATCGCATGAACCGATTTGCAAAAGATAAATGAATGATGTCACATATAGCATAGAAAGCTACGGGAAGAAACATATACAACCGAAAAAAATGAAGCATAATCAACATCATATTCAACAAAAAACCTTTGCCAAAATATAAAAACATTGTACCTATGTTTAAACTCAAAGAAAGTGCACACTGTCATAAATCCGAGACAAAACTAGATGGTCAAAAAATCGAAACACATTCACAAACCACAGACCTGACATTGTAAAGTAAGAATTAAAAAAATTAAGTTTTAAGATATAGTGAGGAATAAACCTTTTTCTTGAGTAGAGAAGATGAGGAGGAAACTGGAGGCTGTTCGAATTCGCGTGAAACTATTGAGTAAATGGTTGAGCTGATTTTCAAGGTCCCCCTATTTATACCCATTTTGAAACAATGTCGTTCCAAACTATTGTGTTGTCCACCTCGATATATGTTACATTGCAAAGTTATCAGCTTAGGCGACATGTTGTCGGCAAGTTGGCCACATTGCGGATTTTGGTGGGCCTAAAAATTTTAGTCACCAAGCAGCCGGTCAACAGTTCGAGTTTTCTTCGGTAATTTTTCACAACCCAAATTTTGCGACACAAAATTTCTAGTTCAAGACTGATTGAAACATGGGTTTGGATTTTTTGTTACTGATACTAAAATTGAAACTTTGCGAGTATAGTTAGGTAAGATACTAGGGATTGATGAACATTAAAATAAAATAGCTAACAAAAGGATTATCTAATAAAGATTACATATCGTAATGCAACAAAACAAATCTTGTTGAAAATACAAATTAACTTAATTAATATAAATAGGGAACAACTTCGATATTAAAAACTACAGGGCGAACACCATTGGCCAATTTGAAGTAGAGTGTATCTCCTATTGTGTGTTCCTGACCAATAGGGAACTACTCAAAACCCTTCGGCTCCAGGGTCTTCATCCTCCCATTCCCCGAGTAATTCATGTAGTACTCTCGTTCGTTGAACCTGAGCACTGCAGGAAACTTGTATGGTGGTAGGAGCCCAACAATTTGGCAAGGGACGTACGGGATTTTAAACAGAAAAATGTTCAGTTAATATGAAAGTAAAGTATAGAAAGATATTTATGAAAATATTTAAAAAAATATGTGACAGGGATTACTTACCAGGATTGAAATGTCCCCGATGTTCTTTTGCACCAAGGTGTTAATGAAATGAGGAACGATGTCGCCGAATCTAGTTTGCGGACGTTCATCGTCTGAATCGCTTAATGAAGGAAATATTTATAAATTAAAATGCAAATTAAATGTAAAAATTAAAGTGCTCACCACAATTGGAGAGTGGTGCGAACCAGCACTGCCAGACATAATCCAAGAAATTCATGTTTTAATGATTCGTTACAAATAAATTCCAAGGTAATCAACTAATATATGAATGTGGCATGTCTCAGCGACGTCGAACATAGGTCGGTAAAAATGAATGATTCAACGATTCGGGTGAGATGTCATATACTCTAAAAACTACAAAAATCACGAATGAACAAATTCGCTGACAGATCGGTATAACCGAATGGTTAACTGACCTCTCAACAACGTCATATGCTGGATTAAACGTTAAACTATTTATGAGAGAGTGACGTCACGACATGACCTAGAGGAATCATGAGCAAGCGACGTCTCACACTGTTCATTCAAACTAAAAGAAGAACGATTGATAGGCGACGTCACATTCATGGAACAGAGTAGCTTTAACAAAAGCAGAAAACAAACAAACAACGTGAACTTAAACCAAAAAAAAACTTAGCCATGAACATAGTCGACATTATAACACCCTATAACCTAATCGATGAACCCTAATCCATAGACACATCCTTACATGAAGCAAATAACACATTCAAATACATTATACATAACACATTCAATAGTAAATTTAAATATATTTTTTTTGCAAACTAACCTCATGTAAAAACCATACCATTTGAGAGGATGAGAATGATGACTTTTGGAATTCGAGGGAAAATTTAATGTTTAGGTAGATTAGGAGATGGGGTCCACATATATAGTCGTTACGAGCCTTGTGTATTCCACCCAAATATGACTTTGCCTACAAGTCGCATGTGCAGCAGACGTTAATGCGAGGCCAATTTGACTGATTGTGGGCCTAGCCATGTCAGCCCAATTGCTTTTCAAATGGGCCTCTATCAGACCAACTATGTAATTGACGTAGCATGTATGTCGTACTTTGCAAAATTTGATCGACATACTACTGATGTCAATCATGGATATATTGGGCCTAAAAAATTCAACCTGTTAGCAAATAAACTGGGCCCGCTTCTGACTAATACCAATATAAATACCGTAAAAATGGTAAACATTTAATTAGACATCACTAATGGATATTGTAAATGTTAACAAATGTCATTAACGTCCAGTTCGATCCGAATTGATTTCAACACAACCGGTGAACTTTGGTGTTTTTACAGTTAGGTCCCTCCTAGTTGATGGGGAGAAATTATGAAAAAATGGATGGTGTATACCTAGCCCATAAGCCGGTGGCTGCTCACCTTTAGGCCAAGCCTAATACTCGACCGTGACTAAACCAACAAATAATTCATAATGATTCAGACCAATGTCCATGTTAACCATGAGTCGATAAAGGTGGAGCCATGATCAACACTTAGCCATAAACTGAGATTGCAGTGATCACGATCGAACCACGAAGCGACGCATGACCTTGAACCCTAGCAAAGAGGGGCCATGACAATGATCACCTATAAATACAAGGTGAGCAACACTGGATGAGGAAAGTGAAACTAAACTGAGAAATTCTAATTCTCGGAAGGAAATAATGACTTGATCATTGGAGTGTTTTTCCCGGAATTATATCTCGGAACTGTTTTGTAGGAAGAGACATTTTTCACGGTGAACAACTGTTATCTCACTTGGTCGGACTTCCATATCATTGGATATAGCCAATAATAAAATCACATTGTCATAGACATTTTACAACTTATGCATCAAGTTCACGAGGGTATTCTTCACTCGTGGAAATCTCACTGGGATCATGTCAGTTTCCTTATCGCTGTCGGGGATCATTAATTAGTTGAATAGGGATAGAAAAGGTCCCGTTAACGAAGATTGGAATCCGATTTGGGCGTGCCAGTTTACTTTTCAATTTTTTAAAAAATAAGTCCCTCCGACAGAGTGGGAGAAGTTGCAATCTCCTCATGCAATGTATGACGAAAATTTAAGAAAATTCAGTTATGACCCTAACTTCCTTGAATTCTCACTACACTTCTTCATTTTGCACCCGAATGGAAATTATATGTACTTTCCAACATGGGTGTTAACCGGGTTAATCGTCATTCTTTTTTATTAAGATTGTGTTCCAACCCTCACTATCAGCGTTATGAGAATGATAATTCCACCAAATATAATCAAATGAAATTTCATTTTCCATGTTCTTCATGTCCATAATTTTTAAAAGAGTGCCAGTGCATGATCTACATTATATTGCAGATGATTACTCTTAGGTATACATACAAGGTTCATTTGGGAAGATTTGCTCGAAGTATATCTGGGGATAAGACCACTAAGCTAATACCGACGTCGTGTATAAGTTTTGGGTAACCAAGGTTATTTTGCAAATATCGTAATTAAGTTTGGGAATACCGAAGTATTTATTTATTTTTTTCCACTCAATTCCCTACAAGTAATTGGGAGAATTATGAAGCCTAAATTGGAGATAACAATTTGTTATTCGCACGTACAGGAGTATTTTGTTCATGTTTGGCATAAACAAGTTCTCGAAAGGGCCTACAATCTTGACATCAAGTTTTTTACAAACAATATCAAAAATTATACGTGAGCCCATATATGCGATGTTCTGCTCATATGATTCAATGGCCGACACTTAATCGACGTCGGTCAAAATGAAATTTCGGGCAGCAAACCAAATTTTCAGCCAAAATTTTGAACTAATTCCCCTCTTCCTCCCAAACCCATATCATTTAAATCATATTCGGCAACAAGACCACACCTCATATCATTTCTCACTTCCAACAAATGCACTTCTTCCTACCCCAACTCCGCACCTTCCTATCCATTCACAACATTTAAACTCTACTTAAGAATCCAATCTACTATCTTCTCCAAACTATCAACAAGTATCCTAGGATGGAGCATCTCCCGGTTAAAATTAATTGAGGTAGTTTTCCCTCCGTTTAATGTTCATGTAGCACTTTTATGAACATACCTTCTACAATGATTGAATATTTTCATTAAATATGTTGACTATGGAACATTTTATATAGAGTATATTGATTGTGTTCCAAATATTATGCAATGATTTTAGGGCCGTTATTAGGGTTGATTGTGAAAAATAATCAAATTTTAGTATGAACACATGTTGAATGTTTGATGTCGGTTAGTGCATCATCAATTACGAGATACAAATGCATGGTTACCGAAGTCGTATTTAATAGGACCTGACTGGAACGAATGAATATACGACGTTGCTTAGCTTTCAATTACTGTGACCTCGGTCCTTTAAGCATACGATGTTGCTATCCTGCATTCCATATTCATATTTATGTTGCACGCTCTCACATTTATAACTTGAACATTCATTCTTACATGTGTATATGATGTAATAGGAAAATGAGAGCTATAGATTGTACAATTAGTATTTTAATATATTAGTAATGTTGTTGGTTTTTGTAAATATAATGTAATTGCTATCGATGAGCGATTCTTGGGTCATCAAATATTAAATAATATAATAATGTTCGATAAATGATGTCCAACCAATTAATCTGCGATTTTGCACTAGCTCACAGCCGACACAACACATAATCGATGTTGCATGAAATGAGGTCTGCTAAGCAACGTCAACCATTTAAAATGATGTCATATTAATCACCGTTCCAGGTTAGATGTCACTTTAAATGATCTGCAACGTCACTTTTCGTATGAACAACGTGGACCTGAACGAGGTGGCAAATTTTTTAACCCATCACATGTCTTCATGCTCTGGCCAACATTGCTTTCAAGTTGAAACTGACGTTGGCTTTTGTGATCTCGCATATATGACCTACCCTGGTAGACTAACTACCATTGACCGATGTTAGTTAAATATCCTAGTGACGTCGGTTGGAAACCGAGTTAAAAGTTTTTTTCTTTGGTTTTGAACCCTGACTATATTTACCTCGGTTCTCTTCTAGGATTGAAAATCGAGGTAAAAAGTCATGTACAATTGAGGTAAAAGGTCTTGTTTGTTGTTGTGAGAGCATGTTCAATGAGGGGCTCATAACGGGCTCAATTTTTAATTGAGCCCAAACCGAGCCTGAAAATCCCCACAATGGTCCGACAGGGAGGACTGAGCCAGCGCCCAACGGTCCTTCCCAAGCTTCCCATGTACGCGCCTGACAAAGCACGGTTGTTCCCCATCTTTTATTTTTAATTTTTTTTACACCTGATTGGGACACGTGGCCCAAACAGGTGGTGCCAAATGTCCCAACAAAGAATTTAAAAATGTAGTTTTTAAAATTCTAAAACTTTTTTTGTGCTATTTAAAAATCCAAAAAATGCAAAAAATAATCTGATTTTCAATTTTTAAAATCTAAATTAAATTTGGAACTTTTAAAAAAAATTACTTTCTTTAAAAAAATATATACGCTTTTTTAATTAAGGTTCAAAAAATATTTTTTAAAAATTGAAATTAAATTTGAAAATTAAATTTGAAAAAATCCTATTAAAAAATTATAGGTGTATTATTAAATTTCACTTTTCAATTTATTTTGTTTGGTAAATTTATTTGAATTAAATATTAAAGGTAAAATTAATGAGTAGGATAGAGAGAATATGGGCTGAAAGTGGGGTCCATGGAGTGGGGTCCATGTGGTCTCAACCACCATGGAGAAAATAAATGAAGTTATTTTGTTACGGATTCAATTGTTGAGGTGGAAGAGAGAGATTGATTAAGTAATGAAATGAAACCGCAGGAGCGGGTTTGGAGTGGGCTTACCATTGTACATGGTCATAGAAATTGTATGCTAATGAAAGATTTTAAAAGCTAACTAGTCCCAAATCACAAAAAAAAAGTTAGGGAAATGGGAGTTCGTCACCGTACCTCTCAAAGATACAATTTATAAGCTATAAATGCTTACTAAATACAATTAAGTAGATAGTGGCAAGTCGGGGTTGTCCACAAAGAATAGGGATCTTCCTAAGGATTCATGCATATAGGGGTGGATATAAGCCTAGATAAAGATAGATACACAAATATAAAAACATGTAAAGA
>JAULKK010321131.1:0-11385 GCA_032355705.1 Rubia peregrina
CTATGCATGGGTCATTCACTCTCCTTCCCTGACACTCTTACTTGATTATGTGCATTTACTTACCATTCAAGATAAATGTGGGTTGAACCTGCAATTGTGTCATATCAGAGAGTGCGACCCTGGTCCCTAAATTTTACTGTTCACTTTTAAAGATAGTTTCAACTGAACTGAATGTCTTCACTTTTCCACATTTAGTATCTTTTAGTTTCTTGAAAATAAACTAAACGCAACGAAACTAGATCATTACATGTGGTTTGGACCTGCAATTGCATCAGATTAGAGAGTACGTCCCTGATCCCCAAATTTATTATTGGGAGCCATTAAATCTAGTTTCAACTGAACTGGATGCCATCACTTTTCCACATTTAATATATTTCAGTTTCTTGAAAATGAATTGAACACAACCAAACTAGATCACAACATGAAAAAAATATGGGCTTAATGAAATGGATCTAGTTCACCTCTTTCTTCCTCTTCATGTAATAATAATCCATTTCACCAAAACCTTTTTACAATTTGACAAATTAATGTTAATTGTAATTTTTGTCCAAATCTAGCATCTCACGAACTTGGACCGGGCTTGGACATCTTCACGTGAAAAATCCACTCATTATAACGTAATTATTATATATTATTGTAATAAGATTCACAGAGGCCAGCACTGCTATATATATCTGTCCTCCCCATACAATAAAAAACATAAAGAAGAGAGAATCTCACTGCAAAATATCTCCCCCGCCGCGGGGCCAGAGCGTAGTCCCCAACCGCCATAAAAACAGCATCCACAAAAAAGCGCGTGCATCGTGCTATATAGGCACAACAAACAGTAAAACTGGAAAAAAGGCGAGTAGAGTTCGGATCATACGCCCTCAATCGCTCTCCCTCTATTTCTTCTCTCTCCGGTAACCAAACCCTAGAATTTTCCCCAAAAATTAAAATTATTTCAATTATTTTCCTCTGTTTTTATTTCTCCGTAATTTATTTTTAATTTTATTTTTCTGCCGAAAAATCCAGATCTTCCCTTCTCTTCTTCCAGATCTGATCGGGTTTTTAGGTTCCGCCTCTTCAGAACAAAACCCTAGCCCGTACGATCTTGAATCTTGTTCCGCTGTTTGTTTCCTGCTGAATCGAGCTAGGGTTTTTGGGAATCTCGATTTCGTCTGTATCGAAGATTCAAACCCTAGCTGTTTGGGAGATTTGATGCGGATCTCGTGGTTTCTAGGGTTTTGACGGCACAAAGATTGGGGCTTTTCTTGAATTAGATGTGTTTATGGATTCAGGGATTGTTGGGGAAATTGAGAATGGGGTCCTCGTGAGTGGTGACAAGAAAACTAATCCTGAGGTGAAGGTCTATACGCGGAGGAGTAAACTCAAAAAAGCCCAATCCCAGATCTCAAATTACAAATCTGCCACCGCCGCCGGTGACGACGATACAACCCCTCCCCCTCCTGCCTCCGGCGTCGATCCGCCTTTGAAGAAAGATTATGTTGCGACCAACGGAAGCCCTCCACGGCCGCCCTCGGGAGAAACCCTAGGTGCCAAAGATGCCAACTTTTCAAAGGAGAAGCTGAATCTTGTGCCTTCTCGATCTGGTGGGGAGCCGCCGACTTCCAACGGTGGTGTCCGGGAGCCGGGGGATGGAGTCGCCGCCGTGTCTGGCGGTGTAGATGGTGGAGAAGCGACGCCGCCGCTACCCATTGGTGGAGAAGGGCCGCGGCCGCACCGTAGCCCTCAGGAAGACCGAGAACCCTCTAAGGATGGGAGAAACTCAGGCCCTAGCGGAGGAGAAGACGGCCAAGAAGCTGTGCCACCCTTGTCAAATGGCGGACAAGAGAAAGATGTTCAGATTGGTGACCCAGACAAAGGTGGTCAGGTGGCTGCCCCAGTTGATGAAGGGGCACATGCCAATGGTGCGGTGCCGATGGTCGCAAGGGTTGAAGATAGGGTTAGGATTAGCATAACAGAGTCGAGGCCGAAAGATGAGATGAGGAAGCTGAAGCGGAAGCTTGAGCAGGAGCTCGGCCAGGTCAAGAATGTATCGGAGAAGCTCCATGCCAAGGAGGTTCAACTTAATGCTTATAGTACAGCTAATGTTAATACTAACTCTAGGTATGTTGTTGCTAGTACTGTTGGTAATCACGGTGGTGGTTACAGCCAGTCTCCGCAGTTAGTTAGAGCGAATTCTGAGCTGGGTGCAGTTGGTAGCAATCTCTACAGTCGGCCGCAGTTAGGTAGGGCAAGTTCGGATGTGAGGGCTGGGGCATTGGGATACCAGCCATTTAGGCATTTGAGTGTTGCTGTTGGTGAGAACAATCACGGTGTGGGTGAGTATGTTGAGAAGGAGAAAAGGACTCCCAAAGCCAATCAGTTTTACAGGAATTCGGAGTTTCTTTTGGGAAAGGATAGATTGCCGCCTGAAAGCAATAAGAAGTTGAAGCTTAATTGTGGAGGGAGGAAACACGGGGAGTATGGCTATGGCTACCAGAATAGAGACAAGGTGTTTAGGAGCTGTAGCAGTTTGCTTCAGAGGTTGATGAAGCATAAGCATGGCTGGGTGTTTAATGAGCCAGTTGATGCCAAGAAGCTCAATTTACCTGATTACCATATCATCATTAAACACCCCATGGATTTAGGTACGATTAAGGCTAGGCTGGCTCAGAACTGGTACAAGTCTGCCAGGGAGTTTGCAGAGGATGTGAGGCTTGTGTTCCATAATGCCATGACATACAATCCAAAAGGCCAAGATGTTCACATCATGGCAGAAGAGTTGTTGAACATATTCGAGGAGAAATGGATGGGTATAGAGAAGGATTTTTATCCCTATCAGATGTATTATGATGCAGGATTGCCTATTCCTACTCCAAGAAAAGCCCCTCCCCCTCCTGTGTTTCCCCTTGTTCCTGCTCCTCTTCGTATTCCTATTCCAGCCTCTTCTCTTAGGAGTTTGGATAGGTCAGAATCAATGGCCATGCATGTGGATTCTAGATTGAAACCATCTAATTCTAGTGTTCCTCATGTTACTAGGACGCCTGCTCCTAAGAAACCCAAAGCTAAGGATCCAAATAAGAGGGACATGACTTATGAGGAGAAGCAGAAGCTTAGCTCAAACCTACAGAGCTTGCCTCATGAAAAGCTTGATGCCATTGTTCAGATAATCAAGAAGAGAAGTACAGCACTTAGTCAACATGATGATGAGATCGAGGTGGACATTGACAGTGTTGATGCTGAAACACTTTGGGAGCTTGATAGGTTTGTCACCAACTACAAGAAGAGTCTAAGTAAGAACAAGAGAAAGGCTGAACTTGCCCTTCAGAGGAGAGAAGCTGCTCTGGCTGCTCAATCAACAGTAAGACCTTGATTCTTGATTATTTATAGCTCAAATTATAATTTGTTGCATCATGATTGTGACTGGATCTGGAAGTTGCTTAAAATTTTGTCATTCAGTGTTCTCAATTTACTAGTCAAGTTTGGGGAGTATGGCCTAGGTCTCAGGATTTACTTTCTACAAGTTTTTTGACATGTCTCTACAATTTTGACTGCAGAATCCACAGCCAACAGTGATGGAAGCGCCAACCGAAAGTAGAATAGGTATTGCTACGTGGAATACTTAGTAAAGATACTTGCTGCAAGACTTTCTTGAATTGCTGAATGACTATTGGATTTCTGATCCTCTGTTGTGTGCTTGTCAAAATCAGGTGAAAAGCGACCCATTGATGTGGAAAAGCAAGGGGATAATGTGAGTGGATCTAGTGGCTCAAGCAGTTCTAGCAGTGACTCAGGGTCATCTTCAAGTGGTACAAACAATTTCTGTTCTTTTGCTGTTTGATATGGTTATATTGATTCTCTGTTTGCCTTATTGCTCTACCCCTCCCCCTCACCCTCACCCTTTGTTTTTTCGTGCTTCTGATTATGGTCTTGTATCGCACGCTTATAAATATTGGTGCTTTCTTTTGCTTCTCGGTTGCAGATTCTGACAGTGATAGCTCCTCTGCCTCTGGATCAGATGCAGGCCAGTCACCAAAGAGTTAAAGGTTACTATCCCTCCATCTGTATAGGTATGTTTGTAATTTGTTTATTTATGATAAACTATAATTCATTCTATTGTGCCTTGTGTTGTATACACCTGCATATCTGTGGTGCTGTTTTTCTTTCAGTACTTTTGCCTCCTTAGCGAGTGTGATGACTGAGAAGTTAATAATTTGCAGAGCCACTTTTTTTTTGGTGGTTTGGGATATATTTTGACTTTGGTTTGGTTCTTGCAGCCTTCAAGGATTAGTATCCTGCTCATGGTAATTTGTGGGACTTTGTTGCCTTGGTTTCATGTTGCAAACTGTTTTTATTTTTTTACTTTTCTTTCTGTCCAAGGACTGAACTCTTCGATTATGGATGGAGGCCTTTAGATCTTCATGGTTCTGTTACTAAGCAGGATATGAAGATATGTCTGGAAATCACTGTTCTGTTTTATTTTTTTGTTCCCTGGTTGAATGTTTTGAAGGGCTAAATTGAATCTTTGCATTTTAGATTTACCAATGAGTTAAGGCAGGTTTGAACTAAGGGGATCTTTTAAATTTGTTACTTGCTTATTAGCTCAAATGTTACTTAGTCTTGTGTGATAAGAACTCCATGTTAAGCCATTATGGTTTGGTGGGATAGTGGTTGGTTTTCTAAATGGGGAAATGCGTTAAAGGCTGTACAATGTTTGGTTTGCTTCTTTTGGAAACTTAGCTTTTTACAAGAATTGGAAATTCTTGTGTTTGACCGATTGAGAAATGGTAGCAATATACATTTCTAGTTGTATCATTCTTACATGCAAACATATGAGATCTTGCGTTGACTGTGGTGCTAGAACGTTATGAACAGCAACAAGACAGTATTTTAGGTTTTATGAAGCCACTGTCAGTGTACATTTCATTCACGATGAAGCTTGCAGATGATATACTTGTGGTTGTACTGTAATGTTATTTAGTGTCGACCTGATACTGTTATGTCAAGTGATGGCATCAGTAACATTGAAGTGCTTGGAAATGCTGCATGATATGAATCTGCATTGTTGGTGTTTGTATGAGATCTCTGTGCTGTAAATCTGGTTACCATTTTTGTTAATAACATGGTTTGTAAATATTGCAGAAAATCTCCAAATTGATGCTTCCACCTTCTTTGGACTATATCGTCTCTGGTTGCTGAATGGACTTTGCCGACCCTTAATAATTACTGGTGGTACCATAATTGGAGAGAATCCCAGATGGGAAAATGCAACAAAAATATGGTGTACTTTTTATTTCGTCAAATCTGTAGAGATAGTATAGAGTTTCGGAGCCAGGCTTCTATTGTGAGAAATGGCCATTTGATGTGTAGACTTCAATTGACTTTTATCGCCTGCCTGCTGTACCATATGCTCCCCGGATGTTCACCATGATAAAAGTACAGTGTTTTTGCAGATTTCAACCTGAAATTGTTGTGTTCTGACTAATCTTGGCCAACATTTTCAAAATTAAATAAGCAATTTTTCAAATAAACCCTTTCTGGAAAAAATTAACACTTTCTCCTATCAGCCAGCTTATAATGTGGTGAAATGCTGCTCAAATGAACACTGTACTTCAAATACACACATATGTTGCAAAACCAACTCATAGCAGATGACGCGGCTTGTTAACAGAAAATGAAAATGTTATATGCAAACTTGTACCACAGTTTAGCAAGCAACTGGGGTACACAGTTATTGTAACAAGCCACCTACAGTCACTTCTCCGAGCATACAATAGCACCAACTAGCAAAATGAATGAACTGTTTAGAACGACACACCTAAGTCTCATGTGTTATAATTGCAGAAAAAGTAATTCGATTAGGTTTAAATAAATAAATGAAGAAAAAAAAGTCACATTTATGCATTTCAAAATTCAAGAGTGCATTTAGTATTATAAAAGCAAGACATGGGTTTAGAACAATGCATACATAGCAACAAGCCAGTGAAATTCATACAAATAAATGCATTATGAGCAAAATAACCCTCCTCTCATACCAAAATATTGCCATAAAGTCTCAGAATGAACGAATGAGGGAAACATGAAATGCATCCAGCATTATGATAGTACGATAAGGTATCTAAGAAAGCCAAGTTCAAAACAAACACAAGAAAAGCATAGGAGGGACAAGGAGAATCAAAACGTGTAAGGAACTTACGCCATTTAGAGCAGCTTCAACTTCCACTAACTCAGCAGCACCATCTCGTGTTCATGTTAAAATCTTGATATCTACATTGCTAAATAGTTATCAATTACAATTCTTACTCAATGAAATCAGAGGTATTAGGAAAGCAAAATGGAGAGGCAAGCGAAACATATATGAACCGAGTGTAAGAGTACCCGTCAATTGTCAGAACTATGGGAGAATGATAACCACCATGGAATAAAAAACGGAGGCTTGTCATTGTTGACACCTGGACATGAAATCAGATGCAAGTCAAGATAATCCCGAATGTTGCACTAGAAGACTAATTTATGCATTCCTAGTTTCGTAATCAATACATTGAGATTCTGGCATAGAAAGGCATGGCCCTGACAAAGGAACAAGCTTTCTTCGAGACCTCATAAGCCAATAGCTGATAGTATTAACAACTTCCTGTTCATAGAATCGACTTACACAGAATTAACAGTTCGAACTCGAATGTTAGGGCTATCATCACCACTCATGAATCATTCCAGCCCCCCTGCAACCATTCAGCTCCTATTTAGTATATTACGAAAACAAAATCACACGCAATGCAGACAGGACAAAACTTTCTCATACAGAAACCACAAACGAGGCCAAGTGTTGCAAATCCATACAATAGAAAGTTATAAACTAACATTAACCAAATCTAAATATCTAGTGATTTACACATCCACACAGCTCAAATCCCAAACATTAACAAAAGTTGCAAAACAACAATAATCAAATAAATTGCTGAATCAAGAGAGCTGACCTGAGAGAACCCAGATCAGAGTTCCGGCGGATGCCATCATACCAAGATCGCCGGACGCGATTCCGACGAGAACCCATGACTATCTTCGGAAAGAGTGGCAAAACAAGCGCTAGCTGTAAATTTCGACATTGCCATCATCACCATCAATATTATCATCAATATCATCATCAATATCATCAGTAACACAAGTGAAGCTACAAAGAGAAATAGATAATCCAAACCTTAATCCGATCAATTGTTTGTTGGGGTTTAGGTAATCATGCGAAGAAAGTGGGGAAATCAGAACGGAGCCGTACATCTGATTACGGCTATTCTCTATTTTGGAGGGTGGAAAATTCTTGGACTCCCGACCACTCCGTCCTTTATTACTCTTCCTAATTCACTCAACTTGCAATTAATGATTAAATTCATTATTATACATTTGTGTGAATTATATCACACGCACTATTTTTTAAATTAAAATTCAAGAATGTGGCCTTTCTATTTGTATGTACAACATTTAAGCAATCAATGAACTGCCTCTGGTTTTTTAATATTGGTTTTACTTGATTACAAAAAATTTCAAGACATATTTAACTTTAATTGCATACAATAACGGACGTCATGTGAGGTCTCTTTGAATTTTCCGTAACAGGTATTTTTTTTAAAAGTAAAATTTTATGGTCCGTTATTACATATGAAATTAAAGTTATCGGTGGTCAAACATGGATTAAAAAAATTTCAGAAAAAAGTCATTGTTAAGATATCCTATCTTACAATGGGATCTTCATATTATAATTTTACCATTCAAATTAATAAAAGTGATTTTAAGATTTAGTACTTTGATAATTAGTTGTTGCCAGTTTCATTTGTTTGGTTTAGCTAACGGGTTTTATTGGTGATCTAACGAGACCTCAGGAGTACAAGTTTGATTTTATAAATTGTGTTTGAGAATTGTCTATTAGTTGTGAACTTGTGATGTTTTATACAGGTATAATAGGTAATACTAGATAACGCTCGTCTGGTGTATGATGTAACATAAGTTATCATATTTATTAATATTTTATTTTAGTAAGTGTATAGAAATCCAATTGTTTATGATCACAAAAATATTGTTTTGTAGGTGTATAGAAATCCTTCTGTAGAACGAAAGACTCTAAAAGAATTATTTAAAAGACCGAAGTCGATCAATTAAAATTGTCAGAAATCCATATTTAGTAGTAGAGCCCCTTCAACCCTCAGACTAAATGCTAATTCTAGAGAAGTATTTGATGTCTTTTAAAATATTAATTTTTCGTGCATGTAATTAAAGATATTAATAATTAAACACATTATAAATTTTTTGATAAAATCGCATGCATCTTAGAATCCATGAAAAATGTATGTAAGATAATTTTAGTGAGACGAAAAGATTATGAATGTACAAGTGGTTATACATGCTAGGTTATCTAGAAATTTTAAATTTTAATTTGACGGATGACAATTTAATTTGATGTCTCTATTTATTAAACGAGAAAGAGAAAAGCCCAGTATCTAAAGGGCTATATCAAATTTAGTTAACTGTGACTTCTTATAACTCTACAACTCCACATGTATCAACATTCTTAATAAAACGTGGATAGAGGATCAAGAAAACACAGGATGAATCTGTATACTCCCTCCGTCCCAGGGGAACCTGCAGAGAGAGGATTTTCTCCTCCAAAGTTCCCCTAGGCCCCACCGTGTCAGTTCACCCACGTGAAAGGCTGTTTAGCCAAAAGAAATGAACAGTAAAGTGAATAATTATGGGGGTAACTCTCCCCCTTTCATTAGTTGTCATCTTCCCACCGTACTGAATGAATGGGAAAGGCGCCTAAAATTTACAACAAAGGCACTTTTCTGATAATGTACCTATATTATCGAAAACCTCAAAAAAATCAGAGCATCCATCTCTATAAATACAGAACCTATCTTGGTCATAAATTATGGAAACAATAAAAAAGATGAACTATTTCCTATATAAAAATCCCAGAAATGTTAGAGCTTTTTTTGGGTGAACCCTCAGGTAGGAAACACATTTCATCGAGCCATCCTGAGCACACTCAGGTGCTGGTTGCTCTTAACATTTATGCATCTTCCCATCATCATTGGTTTTCCCTTCTTCTCGAGTCGATGAGGGTAAAAAATCTAACAAATGAAGAGAGGCAACACATGGCCGAGTTCCTCCTGGAGCACCACAAAAATGGGAAGATCAAACATTCAAAAAGGGAAGAGGCAGGAGCTATGTTTGATTGCAACATACGTACATTCAGCATAATATATGCGCTGACTCGAGCTCAAATGGCAGCCGGAGGCCCACTGGACTTGCGTCATCGGATGACGGGGCATCCTCCACATAATAAGAAAAGCATCGACGTGAATGCATTGAGAGCCTTGCCTACAAAGGATAGAAGAACCATAAGGGGTACTACCAAAGCATTGAGCATAGGGAAAAACAAAGAGCCATTGCAGCTAAGGTGATAAAAAATCATACAAACAGTATCAAACCTACTCTTACCGAACATAATAAGGTATCCCGTATGTGGTTTGTTTTAGCAAAGTTAGATACAAATCTTAGGTTCAGATCAATGGACCATGTCATACACATAGATGAAAAATGGTTCTATTTGAGTCAACCTACTGTAAGGTACCTACTTGCCCCGGATGAATATGAGCCTTATCGGACTTGTAAACACAAGTCTCACATCCCAAAATTAATGTTTATGTGTGTAGTAAGTAGGCCTATTTGGGAGGAAGATGGTGAGTTACTTTTCGATGGGAAACTAGGCATTTTTCCATTTGTGCAAGATCAAGTTTCAATCAATAACAACAAAAACAGGCCAGCAGGTACAGTGGAGAAGGTGCCAATACCAAAGATCACTAGAGATGTTACAAGGGCCAAGATGATACAAGTAATCCCAAAAATCAAAGCTAGGTGGCCATCACATTTATTGGGGAAGCTCATCCACATTCAACAAGACAATGCAAAGCCACATATTTTCAATCATTATCCATAATTTAGGGCAGCAGCAGAATCTGATGGCTTATATATGAAACTAGTCAGTTAACCAACAAATTCACCTGATTGCAACATACTTGACTTAGGGTTTTTTTTTAACTCTATTCAAAGTTTACAACAAGAACAACCAGCAGCAAATGTGGAGCAACTAGTGGCAGCATTGCAATCAGCATATGACCGGGAAGATGCAGTCACTTTGAACAAAGTATTCCTCACTCATCAACAATCAATGATATAGATCTTGAAAGCACGTGGGTTAAATAGGTACAAGATGCCACACATGAACAAGGATAGACACATAAGAAATGAACTCTATCAAGACTAATGAGGGTTGTACATTTTGACCAGCATTCGGTTCCCCACATCCCGTTGGGTGATTTTCACCGGCGACGGTTACGTCACCTCCAACCTCATGAAAAAATGGAACATGCAGTGATTTTGAAGGTTTCTGGAACTTGATCTTGCCGTCGGCGACGCCTGGAGTTGCCAGATTTTGGTCGGACCATCGATTGGAAGACTCCGGCATCGCCGTTGCATCGACGGTGGTGTCAGCCCACCACTCGGAGGTGGCATCATCCACCTCTGTCTCAGGAACAAACTCATCGGGGCTATAAGTATCTGAAACGGAACATAGGGAGCAGTGCCGGTAAGATCGGTCAGACGAAAACGAGGGAGATGACATAGAGTTTCAGATCCGTTAATGATAACAACAAAACTGAGTTTATAGATGAGAAGATTCAAAGGGGCAGCGACTAGGGTTTGAGAGTGAGAGAGCAGAAGTGTGAAATGAGGAGGATAAGAACAAAGCAAAAGGATGCCGGGAGAGATGTGGAGTAAAGATTTTCACTATCCGAGATCAAATTATTGGTGGTGGGTGTCGGTTGAGAATGAATGACAAAGAGATGAGTGGTTATCAATTAGAAAATTCTGGTGTGTTTAATTAGGAGAATGAATTGGGTTTCAGTTATTTGAATGGATTGATTAGTTAATTAATGGGCTGGGCTTTAAGTAATTTGTTAAATTCAGTAAGGGTAGTTCAGTATTAACAGGTTGTGTTATTTGCCAAATAAGAAAAGTGTGCAAATTTGTTTGGGACAACCAAAAAAGGAAAGTGTGCAGATTCCCCTGGAACGAATGGAGTAGTATTATTCTAAGCCATTAACAGATGAAAACATGGATCCCCCCGAAGCCAATATGGAATTTCTACTCAACTCAATGACCCCTAAATAGGGATGGCAGTAGGGCGGGTATTGGTGGAGGTCCGCCCCGTACCCACCCCCAATGGGGCGGGTATGAGTTTAAATTTTGTACCCATCATAGGTAATGGGCCGGGTATGGATTTTAAATTAGACCCTCCCCATGCCCGCCCCGCCGAACCCATTAAAAGTCCATTATATATTTTTAAGA
>JAULKK010321139.1:0-11385 GCA_032355705.1 Rubia peregrina
AGCAAAATTCAAAAGAAATATGGAATTATATCTGGGCCTGAACTTTACTTAGGATTAAATAGTTTCCTCCAAAATACGGGTACTTTAGAAGAAGTAGAGGGGAAAAAGGGAGGTAAATTATGAATACATAAACTTTTTCCACCTAAATACCTACTATTACCCTACAAAGTCCAATAAAAAAATATTGCAACTTTCGAAAAACATGACAGCAGATCAGAAACTCTTCTACATCATCTTCTTCTTCCCCTTTCCCCTTGCTCTTAAGTTCATCACCGAGCACAATTTTTGGAATGGTTTTTCCAGAAACTCAGGCAAAAAAAATGTGGTATGACAAATGAAGAGCACAATGTTGTGGCTCAAATCCCGCTCGTCATTGCAAAAGGAAGTCGAATTGGGTAGAAGAAGCCAGCTGAAGCATCCCAGTGATAGTGATGGAAATCGCATTGAGGACAATAACTTGAATCTCTAAAAGTGTGAGAGAGCAGGTTGGTGCTGGGGGGTACTTGTGAACATGGGAAGCAAAAAACTAGGAAATGCTGGAAGTTCCAAGGTGTTAGATGCAGAGAAATTACGATTAAATAAGGCATATCAGAGAGAAGCTAGTTAATGTAATGTAAGCAAGATCATGACTCATAGGCTCATACAGAAGGGGAAACTCAGAAAACACAGCAATTGAATAAGGTTGAAAGAGTTAAATTTGCATGCTCAAAGCTCAAGTTCGAAAGACATTCTAGCACATTTAAATTTAAAATCATGTACAATACCATGCATCTTAATGAAAAATGGTTTTATTTATGGGAAAATATGCAAACTACATTCTGTTTTTATATGAAGACAACTCATACAGAATATGTCAACCCAAAGTTGTCTTTGTTTGTGTTGTAGCTATGCCTATAATTGCACCAAATGGATATGTAATTTTCGATGGAGAGATTGTCATATTTTCACTTATTGACAAGGTACCATCAAAGAAGACCATAAAAAATAGGCCAAGAGGCACAATCTAGACAAAGGAGAAAGTCAAAGTGAATAGAGATTTTCTCACAGAATGCCAAGTCAACGAGATTATACGAGAAATAAAGGGAAGATGGACATCAAATGCATGCAAAAAATATTATCTCCAGCAAGATAATGCACTAGTACACACTACAAGTAGGAACCAAAAGTTTCTAAGGGCTGCTAACTCAGATGAGTTTCAAATCATCATTGAGTCTCAGCCACCAAACTCACCATATTTTTATACCTCAAAAAATAAAAGTGGCTAAAGTTGTTCATTCATAAGATCAGGCTAAATTCCAGCCAATAACCTTGCCAAGTAATTAAAAACATAAATCCATTAGTTTAAATATGGTGTCCAAATAAGAACATTTATACCTAGAACGATATAATTCATACCAAAGGGGTCATTATGTACAATAAATTATAAGTTCAACCACAACAAAATCAAAATGAGCTCATCATATAAGTGGAAGATTCATTAAATTGTGAAATGTTTCTTGCTATAATAGTGCGTGTTCTTACAGTCAATACGAACCTTTCACAACCGAATACCTTTCATTGAGATAGTAATTATTTTCTCTTCATATCCATGGTATATATACGACCTACAAATCTCTAATACGGGAATCATCTCGCTAAAACTAGCTCGCTAAACACCCACAGGCCAAGCACATCGCTTCGTCAGTAAGGTAACAGATCCTGGATAGGGTGGAGAAGAAACACTCACCACGACATCTTTTTCTTGGACACGAACTAGGAGAGGTGAGTATATCACGCATGACATAGTCACATAACCAAATCTCCGATAATAAAGATGAAGAATGCCAAACGAAGGTAAGTGACTTTTACATCCAAGATTAAAAAATGATAACCATATTGACTTGAGTGTTAGAGCTTCCTCCCCTAGGACCACTCCAGGACCTTTAGCCGGTACTTGAAGAGGCTCGACTCGCCGTGCTGATTCTAGGAGCTATCATTACCTGAAGATTCTCCCGCATCAGTGGCACCGACTATGTGGATCAATTTTTTATTTTTGGATTTTGATGATCTCTGGAAAGTTCCTAACGAAGTCGAAAAGAAAGAAACGAGTTCAATAGGCTAAGAATATTGCAGAAACGATACAAAAATAGCTAGAGAAGGGAAGAAACTAGCTTAATAGGCTAAGGGAGATTGCACGAGCAGCACAACCATATGCTTATAAGTTTGGTCTACCCAGGCAAACCGGTAACAAAGGTATGCTTGAACATGCCAACGAGTTCATATACTCCCTCCGTCCTACTTTAATTTGCTTAATTGCTTTTGGCTAAACATTTAAGAAATATTGAGTAGGCAATTTAGCTAGAGGTGTTAGTAGGAAATTTTTGAGGTGCTGATGTCAACAAAATTAAAAATGAATATGGAATTATAACTGGGCCTGAACTTTACTTCGGATTAAATAGTTTCTTCCAAAATACGGGTACTTCAGAAAAAGGTGAGGGAAAAAGGGAGGGAAACACTGTTTACATCAACTTTTCCACCTAAATACCATCTTTTACCCTACACAGTGTAATAAAAAATCTTACAACTCTATAGAAACATCACAGCATATCGGAAACTCTTTTACTTCATCTTCTTCTTCCCCTTTCCCATTCCTATCAAGTTCATCATCGATTACGATATTGGGAATGGTTTTCCCGGAAACTCTGGCCGAAAAATGTGGGAGAAGAATTTGACGAATGAAGATCACAATGTTGTGGCTCAAATCCTGCTCGTCATTGCAAAAGAAAGTCGAATTGGGTACAGGAAGATGGCTGAAGCAACCCAGTGATGGAAATCCCATAGAGGACAGTAACTTGGATCTCTAAAAGTGTGAGAGTAGGTTGGTGCAGGGGGTACTTGTGAAGATGGGAAGTAAAAAACCAGGAAATGCTAGAAGTTCCAAGGTGTTAGATGCAGAGCAATTCAGAGAAGGACAACATTTTTACACTACCACACACAAAGAAAGATGCACTTACACGTATGGGCTCAACACAAAATTATTTGGATGCATACATAGAGTTGGTAAAGGAATGTGTTTAGTTCTTAGCAAGCCACAAAAAGACACAAAAATTGCAAAGATGGTGATAGAGTTGGGCAATCTTGACAAAAATTAGCAACCAGGTTAACAGTTCAGTTTCATAATCTTATGATAGTGTTGCATGCTTTTGTTTATTTTGAAACATGTTATAATCAGTGGGCATGTTTACGCTGCAACACCTAAAAATTTTGTTTGAAACTTTGTCATTTAGAAACTAGTCTTGGATGTCCTTTGGTATAAGTAACCCCTCCCAAGCTTTAGCTGGATGCCATTTTAATGTGAATGAGGCAGTTTGTTTGTGTTGTCACTTGTGCAAGTTGGTGCAGATGTTGTTTAGCTATCCGTGAAGGAACATGATGTCTGGTTAGGTTGCATGGTCAATTTTGTTTTGTTTGAAAATGTTAAATGTCCTGTTTAACCTAATATTGAGACTTCAAAGTTTAGGAAATCCGAGTTCATGTGAAGATCCTAATTTGTCTATGGCAAGTTAAAGCTTTAACTTATACACTTCCAACTGTAGATGAGTTGAGCATACGAAATATCATTCATTTGAGTGGCTGATGCAAGTGGACATAGAGGGGCCAAGTGCATCCCTATTTATTAAACATATAACTCTATTTGAAAAGTCAAATAAAATTATTGTTCTGGCGATATTAAGAACAAGAAGTAGAAAAATGTTGACCACATCCACCTTTAATATGGAGAGCTTTAGTAAAATCCAATTTTGATGCGAATGTAAATGGATTTCAAGACTTGGTTCCTACACTAAAAGAAATAGGACCTTTTACCTCGGTTCTACATGATATTTTACCTCGGTTTTCAGTTAACCAAGGTAAATATTTCCGGAGTAAAAGGTATGTTTTTTACCTCAATTCACAACCGAGGCAAAAAAAATCTTTTACCTCATTTTCCAACCCACATTGGTAGGTTTTGTGAGGTCAATGGTAGTTGGTCGACCATGGTATATCATACCCGCGGCATCGCAGAAACCGACTTTGGTTTCCACATGGAGCGACGTCAGCCATCGCATGAAGGCATGCGATGTGTTAAGAAAAGTGTGACCTCGTTCACCTCAACATTGTTCATATGAAAACGATGTTACAAATCATTTAAAGGGACATCGCGGGCTGACATGGAATGGTGATACTTCATTTTATTTGGCCGACGTTGGTAAGAAGACCTTGCTTCATGCGACATCATTCAAGAGTCGTTTTGGTTATGAATTTGTGCAAAATCGCATATAAATTGGCTGGACATCATTTGTCGAACAATATTTTATTATTTAATATTAGATGACCCAACAATCGTTCATCAATAGAAATTACATTGTATTTACTAAAACTGACATTATTAATATATCTAAATACTGATTGTACAATGAATAAATCTCATTTTCCTATTACAGCAGATATACATGTAACAATTGGTGTACAAATTATAATTCCAAGAGCGTACGCAATAAATCTAAACATCGAATGCAGGAAAGTGACGTCGCATGATGAAAGGACCAGGGTCGCAGTATTCGAATGACAAACGACATCGGATATTCATACGTGTTCTAGTCAGTTGCTGCCAAATGAGATCCTAATTTGTTTACGACAAGTTAAAGATGTAATTCACACACTTACAACAGCAGATGAGTTGAACAAATGCAATATCATTTAGTTCAGGGGCAAATGCAGATGCGCGTGGACATGGAGGGGTCAAGTGCATCCCTATTTATTAAACATATAGTTCCATATGACAAGATAAATAAAATTCTTGTTCTGACGCGGTTAAGAACAAGAAGTAGAAAATGTCGACCACATCCACCTTTCATATGGCGAGCTATAGTAAAAATTTATTTTGATGCAAATGCAAACTGATTTCAAGTTTTGGTTCCTAGTACTCTAGATTATGAAATCCTAGCACTTTCCATGTGTTTCATCTGGAAGAGATGGAAGCACCAAAATAAGAAATTATCCAAAGATCAAAATATAGACCTTGAACAATGGTTAGATAATACCATTCCCTTAAGGACAAGAGGGCATTTCCATCGACCATGAAGTTATAGATCATAAACCTCATGTACCATGATTGCACCTGAACCAGAATACCAAGGTAGAATACAAATTCAACATTTGTCTGTGACAATTGCACTCGTCGCCGATGCATGTGAATATCTACTCAGATTTCTACAAAATTGACATCATACAGATATAGTCTGATTGTTCCATACTGATACTTGTGGAATAAGCATAGGAACAATCCCTATGGGAAGTAGTGAGCCTGATAAACGACCTTAGACATATCATCACATATTTCCAATGAATAAGTTTAAGTAAAGTAGATTAGTCTGTAGTACAAAATGAGAATGTCCGTCATGCCAACAAGCTAAAATGGTAGTCCATCTAATGTATTTTTTCTTAAATATAATAACCACATTTGATGTAATTTTTTTTACAGTATGCTTGTTTTTGGAATAAAAAAGAAGACCGTACAACATTTATCTTTACACTTAGTTTTGGCAATTTAATTTAAAATTATAAAATAAAAAATGAGTCAGTCTCTTGAAAGACGGTCTTTCCATAAGTCATGGAAAGACCAATGTTTAAAGTGTAAATTAGAACAAATGAAGATAATTTTTTGGATTGTATGAATCGAGTTAGAAATTCTATAACTACTACACGTTGCATAGTAAATTTTTAATATTGCAACTAAGACCTTTAACCTTTTATTATTCTTATTAAACCTCGTCTTTTCATAAGCCTATGGAAAGACGGTCTTTCCCAAGACTTTGCCAATAAAAATAAAAGTGGTTGTGAAAAAGAAAAGAATGACATCTGCTTAAAAATTGCCATGTGGCTTATTGTTAGGTGATAGAATTAGGTAACACTTTGACCAAAACATTGTACAGATATGTTGATAAGAATAATCTTGGGTGTAATTTGTTGTAATACTTATCTTCTAAATTTACGTTTTATGTATTTTAGTTAATTATAATAAATATATTAATGAAAAAAATTGAAAAAGTGAAATGATACATGAAAAATAAATAAAGGACAAAGAAGTAGTTTAGTTTAATTATTTTGACCATCCGTTAAAATCTCAAAAAGGTAAGTACAATTGGATTTTGTGGTATATATTTTGGTTGGATGCATTCATAAATGGAACTTTTTTTAAATAAAAAATCTCTATATAAATGAACCCGCTGTAGAAACTCTATTACTCACACTCACATATTAAGTTTGAAGTTGTTAATGATGGCTGGCCGAAGGATGAGGAATTTGGATCTCAACGTGGCGCCTGATATTGCAAGCGATGTTGCCTCCGACACCACCCCGATGGGTGTAGCTCCATCACCCATCTAGTATGGCAATGAGAGTAATGGCCGATCCCGGGAGCCATCACCTCACCGGGTGTGGCGATGCATGTTTTGCCCAAGGAGCTTCACCAATGTGCATGCTTTCGGAGGGCACCGGAACGCTCACCGGAGAGAGAGCGCTTTCATGTTTAGACAAAAGGCATGTCACCATAAATCCATCCTTGTACAAGTTTCCAGAGGTGCGGTTGGGTGGTGGCTTTAGTCCTCTACAATCGAATCCACTTCCCGCTTCGACCCCGAGTCCAGTTGCTGCTGCTCCTGCGATGGAGGAGGAGGATGTAACGATCGACCTTACTCTTAGGCTATAAAGATATGGTTTCATAGGTCTGGATACTAGCTAGAATATTTCACAATAATTCGATAATGTCATTTCAATTGTCGAAGGTGCTAGCTAGAATAAAACATTTGGTTACTTTGGAAATGTATTTGGTTAAATTTAAGAGATTGTTTGTTTATTCTTTTGTTTGCTGTAACTCGTTTCTATGTTAATGTGTTGTAGCTTGCAGTAGTGTGAAGTAAAATATACTAAATTCAATTTCGTATTTGCTTTATGTGTCAGTTATTTTCAATTGATTTAAACCAAATTAAACTAAACTAAAGTAAAATAAAATTGGAATGAACGGATCCTGGTCTGTAACTTTATTCTTTTTTAAAATTTTCAAAAATATTGAATTCCATCCAATTACAGGTAGGTTCGATTAACCTTGCACTTAAAATATAAAATGTGAAAATTATATTTTAATTTAATTTGAGCCATTTTTTGGCTAATTAAAAATTATAAAGGGTGAAGAAATTTATTTTCAATCTTTAATTATATAGGCATAATATTTTTGAAATAAATGATATTTTCGATGGCTGGTTACTATTGCATTATTTTACATTTTAAGTTGTCACACAATAAATGCAAAAGCTTAATTTATGATGTTAATTTTCACCCATGGTTTCAGCTGGCCAACACTTTTACCTAAAATTAATTGCTCATGTTTTCCATGTTTAACAATCATGGTACAAGTTTGTGTGATGTTATTGTAAAACTCTAATTTTCTTTTTTAAAATATAAATTCTTTTAGAAATTTATTTTTTCATCGTCAGATCTATCCCGTTAAAAAAAAATCCGTGCATTTTCTTTCTGATAGTCAAAGTAAGTGTTTTATTTATACACAAGTTTTGTTTAACTTTTACTTTAGATAGAAAATAATAACTGAACGTATACTTGAAAATTGAAATATTTGAAGAAAATCGACAGTCTTACTAAATCTACTCATTACTTAGTTAAATTTCTCTTTCTACTGCAAGTCATTTTCCATTCATATGCATAATTTATTTATTTTAATAGCTAAATCACGCCCGATATTTTACCAACTTCTTATGTCCTTTTATAGGTGTCTTATCAATTCCTTTTAAACTACTCATGAATGATTGTATGGATTAAATATCTCAATCAATTATGCATAAAAAAGCTGACATTTCCATACCTCTTCGTATCCATGGTATATATACGACCTATGAATCTCTAATGTAAGAATCATTTTGCTAAAACAAGCTCGCTAACCACCCCTAGGCAAGGCACATCACATCATCAAATAAGGTAACCTATCCCGGATAGGGTGGAGAATCAACCCTCACGTCGACACCCTTTTCTAGGCCAGGAACTAGGATAGGTGATTATATCATGCATGACATAGTCAATAATTAAATCTCCTATAAATATAGATGAAGAATGCCAAATGAAGGTAAGTGACTTTTATCCCAAGAATACAAAATGATAAGCATGACTCAAGCATCAAAGCTTCCTCCCCAAGGATCACTCCAGGTGCTTTTTCTGGTAGTCAAAGAGGCTGGACTCGCCATGCCAATTCTGGGAGCTATCATCACCTAGAGAATCTCCCGCATCAATGGCACCGACAATGGGGATCAATTTTTATATTTTTGTTTTGATGATCTCTGGGAAATGTTGAAGCCTACGCCGATGTCACAGACCGATAAGTAATATGGAATTATAACTGGGCCTTAACTTTACTTAGGATTAAATAGTTTCCTCCAAAATACATGTACTTTAGAAAAAGTAGAGGGGAAAAGGGAGGGAAACTCTGAATACACCAACCTTTTCACCCTAGATACCTACTATTACCCTACAAAGTCTAATAAGAAATATTACAATTATATAAAACATCAAAGTATATTAGAAACTCTTCTACTTCATCTTCTTCTTGCCATTTACTCTTTCTCTCAAGTTCATCATCGAGCACAATTTTAGGAATGGTTTTTCTGGAAAATTTGGGAGGAGAATATAACAAATGAAGAGCGCAATGATGTGGCTCAAATCCTATAAGTCATTGCAAAAAGGAAGTCAAATTGGGTACAGGAAGGTGACTAAATCATCCCAGTTGAGGATAGTAACTTGGATCTCTAAAAGTGTGAGAGAGTAGGTTGATGCTGGTACTTGTGAACATGGGAAGCAAAAAACAAAGAAATGCCAGAAGTTCCAAAGTGTTAGATGCAGATCATTTTAAAGGGGGGATTTTTTTGCACTACCACACATAAAGAAAGACGCACTTACACGTATGGGTTAAATACAGAAATATTTGATTGCAGACATTGAGATGTTAAGGGAATGTGTTCAGTTCTTATCTAGCCACAACAAGACACAAAAGATAGCAAAGATGGTGATAAAGCAAGGTAATCTCGACAAAAATCACCAACCAGGTTAACCGTTCAGTTTCAAAATCTTTTGATAATGATAAAGTTGCATGTTTTTGTTTATTTTGAAACATGTTGTAATCAGTGGGTAGTTAATGCTGCAACACATAATAATTTTGTATGAAACCTAGTCAGTTAGAAACTAATCTTGGAGGTCCTATGATATAAATAGCCCCTTCTTAGATTTAGCTAGATGTCATTTTTATGCGAATGAGGTGATTAGTTTGTGCTGTCACCTAATATGCAAGTTGGTGCGGATGTTGTTTGGTTATCAACGAAGGAACATGATGTCTGGTTAATCAGCTTGGTTGATTTTATTTTGTTTAAAATTTTTAACTATCCAGTTTGACCTAATTTTTAGACTTCGAATTTCAGGAAATTCGAGTTCATGTGAAGATCCTAATTTGTCTACGGAAAGTTAACGTTTTTACTTACACACTTCCAACTGCACATGAGTTGCAAAAATGCAATATCATTTAGTTCAGTGACGGATGCACATGGACATGGAGGGGTTAAGTGCATCCCTAATTTTTAACCATATTAATCTATGTAACAAGGTAAATAAATTTTTTGTTCTGGCGCTATTAAGAACAAGAAGTAGAAAATGTCAACCACATCCACCTCTAATATGGCTAACTTTAGTAAAATTTGATTTTGATGCGAATGCAAACAGATTTCAAGACTTGTTTCCTAGTACTCTAGATTTTGAAATCCTAGCACTTTCCACGTGCCTCATCCGGAAGATATGGAAGCACCAAAATACAATATTATTCGAAGATAAAAATATGGAACCTAGAATTTTTTTTAAGATAATGCTATTCCATTAAGGAGAGGAGGGCAATGACATCTCCATTGAAGGCCTAGATTATAAACCTCATGTGCCATGATATCATCCCAACCAAAACACCAAGGTAGAACACAAAACCAACGTTTGCCGGTGACAATTTCACTCAAGCATATAGATATCTACTCGGATTTCAACAAAATTGGCATCATTCAGATACAGTCTGATTGTTCCATAAAGATGCTTATGGAATAAGCAAAGGAACAATCCCTATGGGAAGTAGTGAGCCCATTAAACGACCTTAGACATATCATCACATATTTCCAATGAATAAGTTTAAGTAAAGTAGACCAGTCTGTAGTACAAAATGAGCATAGCCGTCATGCCAACATGCTCAAAAGGGTGTCCATATGATGTAATTTTTCTTAAATATATTAATCACATTTGATGTAAAGAAAGCAGTATGCTGATTTTTGGAATAAAAAAAGACCGTACAAAATTTATCTTTATAATTAATTTTTGTAATTAATTTTAAAATTATAAAATAAAAATAAAAGTACTTGGGAAATAAGAAAAAAATCACGCATGCTTATTAATTCCCATGTGACTTATTGTTAGTTGATAGAATTAGGTAACACTTTGACCAAAAGGTTGTACAAATATGTTGATAAGAATAATATTGTGTCGAATTTTTTGTAATATTTATCTTCTAAAATTATGTTTTATGTATTTTAATTAATTATAATAAATATATTAATGATAAAATGAAAATAAAAGTGAAATAATATGTGGACAATAAAGAAAGGGCAAAGAAGTAGTTTAGTTTAATTGTTTTGACCATCCGTTACAATCCCAACAAGGTAAGTAAATTTGGATTTTGTGGTAGATGTTTTAATTCGATGCATGCATAAACAGAAGTTTAAAAAAACTCTATATAAATGAACCTCTTGCATAAACAGAAGTTTTAAAAAACTCTATATAAACGAACCTCTTGCATAAACACTCACACTCACACTCACCCATTGAGCTTCTAAGTTGTGTCTGATGGCTGGCCAAAGGACGAGGAATTTGGATCTTAACATGGAGCTCGATGTTGCGAGTGAGGTTGCCTCCAACACCACCCAATGGGTGCTACTTTATCACCCACCTCGTACAACAACGTGAGTAGTGACCGATCCTGGGCGCCGTTGCCTCAGCGGGTGTGGCGATGCATGTTTTTCCCAGGGCGCTTCACCATCATGTAGGCTTTCGGAGAGCACCCAAATTCTCACTGGAGAGAGAGCACTTTGATGTTTAGGCAACCAGGGTACGTTACTATATATCCATATATATAAAACTTTCCAAAGGTGTTGTGGGGTGGCGGTTTTAGACCTCTGCAGCCGAATCCTCCTTCCACTTCGATCCCGAGTCCAGTTTCTGATGCTCTAGCGATGGAAGAGGAGGATGTGATCAACCTTACTCTCAGGCTATAAAGAATTGGTT
>JAULKK010321149.1:370-11385 GCA_032355705.1 Rubia peregrina
ACTCTTCCGACCAGCTCTGTGTCTGTCATCTTACATGATCAGCTTGGTGTTGTTCATGTCGCTCCTCCTCCTCCGTCTATTACACCACTTCCGAGATCCCCCTTGCAGGTTATCCCTTCTCTGAGCCTCGTTCCTCTTGTTATTTTTGCTTTGAGCTCTCATGCTTTCAGAGATGGTGAACTCCTCTGTGGCCTGCCTGCACATGCTAACTTCCTTACTCAGGCTCTTCCTTTGAGTCATTTCAATGCGTGGCTGTAGGGGTGGCATGAAGAGCATGGTATGAACATGGATGGGTATGTGAACATCTCTGATAGCTGCGGTTCTTTCGTGATTTAAATATTTTGAGTCTGCGAATCTTCTGTTTCCTTTAACTTTTAGTCATTGCATTCATTTTGTTTGTTTCCTTGATTTTTTTTGCAGCATATGTGTTTTGCCTTTACCATGCATCTGAAGCAGAAGGAGTTGAACTCGCACCTTGCTATCACTCAGGGAGAGCTCGAGCAGGCTCACCAATTTGTCAAGGACTTGATCGCCGACCTTCAGTGCAGTCGAGCTCGCGCTAATTTCCCCGAGAGCGATCTCAAGCATTTCCGTTCTCAGGATTATGTCCTTGAGGGCTATCTGGAACTTGAGTGTGGCATCACTGGCTCTCTACATATGGTCATGGATAGGTTGAAAGCTTAGGTTAAGTGTCTCTGAGCTTTCAAGGAGCGGGTATTCATAAGGGGTTTCCTTAGCATTTACGCTAAGGCTATGCAGAGCTGCTGAGCATATGAATTCGTGGTGGGTGCTCTAATGAAGACCTTTGACCTGGGAGCCACCATCTTCAACCCTGAGGAGATGTGCTCTGCCGTTGTAGATGTGTTTGTTCCCTTCTAGGAATATAGCTTCTCTGAGTACTTTACTCTTTTCAACGTGGGTATGACTATCGAGTTGGAGGTGTGGGATCCTAATGTCGCTTCGGCCCGGCCAGCTAGTTCTTTGTCCAGTGGTCCAAGTACTTCTCGGTAGGCAGTTCAAGGTGGGTCGGTGTGTCACAGGTTTCCCTTTAGAGAGGCTAAACGTGCGGCCTAGCCGTGCTAGAGTGTCACGAAAACTGCCTAACTTTCACGCCTATCGCACTGAACTCGGTTGCACCTTGTACACCGAGCCTTTAGAGAGACGTGGACCAAGTACGTAACGGAGAATACATGAGTTTGAATGGAGCAAGGCTTCACAACAAGCAACAAGTAAGCAATACAAGACCATAACTGGGTTGCAAATGCACATATTCAATATATTGCAAAAAGGTAACCGGATGTGGGTAGCTCAGTACTCCACATATATGTTGTACAAATGTAATTATAGTTGCTAGGTACAAGAACAAAAGTGAGGAAAATCACAAAAGGGGCTAGCTCTAGTGTCGACCATCGCTCAGATGGGTTTTCCATTCACGCACAAGTCCAAGTACATCAATGCTCCATCATCATGTCGCATCAGTTTCACATGGACTATCTATGGTTTGTCAAGTTTTGGTGCGGCCTCTTCTGCTCTGCTTGACTAAGCCTTATCTCTTATAATTGCTCGCACTGCAGCAACAACCCGGTTGATCTCAGGTTCCATTATTGGATTCAACCGTCCTGGTTCCATTGATCCCACCATGGTATTACTCCGCAGATTTAATGTCCCCATGGAGCATGGTACTTCCTCTTCGGGGCCAGACTCTTCAAGTGACGGCTCCTGAACTACCTCGCTCAGTGCCTCCCTAATATGTCTCGATTTCTCGAGCAACAAACCAGTTATTCTCTGCTCTGTTGGACAATCAACAAGGGCATGATTTCCTTTGTAGGTCCCATACACAAGCTGCGCATTTCCGTTATTTTGTCCTCCCCACCTTGGTTTGGACCCGGTTGAACTGGCCGCAGTTGCACTGGGGTTTCCCCTATTCCTTCCTGAACCTAAATTGGGACGGTAGCTACCTCCACTGTCATTGTAGATGAGAGATCAGATGTCCAAGAAGAATCCATCGAGCAATTGATTGAGAGATTCCACATCTCAATCCTCGATGTTTTTGGGGATGTAATTCCTATTGAGAGGCAATAAATTCATCAACGGGGGGAAACAAGAGGCACTAGACACAACACTTGAGGAGAGACCCTTCCGGGTCACATGAGTGAGTTCCACTACTTTTCTCTTTTCCTCTAATGGTTTTTATTTATTCATTGCATTGTGGGACAGTGAAAAGTTCAAGTGTGGGCGAGGGAGTAGAGACATACTTAGGATTTTTCATCTTGGGATTCCTTGGAGTTTTTGGTGTTGTTTTATGATTAGACGTCAAATGCATGTATTTTTCGAAGCATATAGCATCTCCTTTATTATCTTTTTGTTAGAAGATTGCTATAATTAGGGAGGTTTACATCATAAGGGTTTTAGATAACCATTTTCGATTTTCATATCTAAATCCTTCATTCTGTAAAACACTTTTGAGTCTAATGGATTTTGGGTTCTTACGAGCATCTAGATTCCTTTTTGTGAGCTTAATTTGTAGATTTCTCATTATCACTTTGGATTATTTTAGTGAAGGGAATTATAAAGGATGGTATAATATTAAAGGTCACGAGTCAAAACGTGGTAGAAGATAGAATGGTCAAAGAAGGAAGACAGAGAAGCAAATTAATTATGATCCGGAAGTTTGAACCAATTTCTGGGAGTGATCCGAGAAAAACCATGCCCCAAGAATGGTACCATTAGATTTTTATTTTGAGCGATATAAAATCGACTATAAGAACTCCTAAAATGGATCGATGGTTCACCAGTGGGAAGCAAAACAAGAAGCCGCAAACTGCAGCTCGCCCGCTCGGATCATCATCTGCTCGGGCGGATGAGTGAGCCAAGATCAGAACATTGGACTGAAGCCTCCACCATTCAGGTGAAGCCATTTCAGTTCATTCTCACCCGAGAAACGCCTGCTGCAATTTTTTTCTTTATCTTTATTTTCCTTTCTCTCTTGTACTATCAAAGCCATTTTTTGCCACCCACTTCATATCCTCTTCCCTTTGGCTGAATTTCCTCTTCTCCAAACCCTTGTTCTTCATTTCATTTTCATTTTTTTCATCTTTGCTTTGTATGATTATGCTTGGGATTTATAGTATAACTTGATTTAGCTAAACTTATCACTTTGGAGCAACTGATTGAAGCTTCCACACTCCTTTAGTAAGACTCTATTTTACTCTTTCATGAGAATTTGTTGTTAAGTATTTATTGTGCCATTGATGTTGTTGTTTACTTCATTTATGTTATGGGTTGTTTGACAATATGAAATGTTTGTATGATTAAGTGCTACAAGTTTTAGGAAAGTGTAAATTTCTTCTCACCTTTGGCATCAAAATCCAAGAACATGGAATTAGAACTTTTTGTGGGTAAATGATGCTAATCTTGCTAGATGAGTATGTTAATGTTGTTTTTTATAATATTTGTCCTAAGGTACCAATGAACGATTGAATCTTGAATGCTGTTTGTTCTAGGTTTAGTCTAATAAATGCTTTGTTTGGTTAAATGGCTAAGCATTTGGTGTAATGCTTGTAGTTGTTGTGAAATTTATGGTTCTTAGTATATAATGTCATTGATGAAATACCTTTAGGCATTATTTGTCTAAAGTGCTTATCAATGAGGTTTGCAAATGGTCGTTAAATGTCTTTGCAAATTACTAACTAAGAAGAAATGAATTTTGATCTTTAAATGGAAATGATAACATTCTCCATATGCAATTAATGTGAACGAATGAGTGAATGAGTCTAGGATCTATAAGAGGTTTGGAAGTGGGAATCAATTGCCCCCAAGGCTTTGTTAATTGTGATTTTACCATATTTTTAGTAGTTTGTTGCATGATAGCATAATTAGTTTACTTTGATAGTTGTGTTGTCTTTCAATTCACAACTTAGAAAACCAACCAAATCCCCTCCCCCCCACCTCTTTACATGATTTTATATATGTATATCTCTATATCTAGTGTAGTATTCAACTTTTTATGTGGAGCCCCTTATAAAAATACCTCTTCTTTGTGGATGACCCCGACTTGCCACTATCTACTTACTTATATTTAGTAAGCGTTTAGTGCTTATAAATTGTATCTTTGAGAGGTACGGCGACAACCTCCCAAATTTTGGCATCGTTGTCGAGGAAGAAGCGTTTATTTTTAAATGTTTGGGCACATCTATGTGAATATTTGCTAGTTATTTTTATTTGACTATTAATTTAGTTTGTTTTGTGCTTGGAGACATATTGCATTTGTCCTTGGTTTATGGTACGTACTCATTCCGAGAACCGAGAACCTTTGCACTACGACCCAAATTCTTCGTTCTTCTTTATTTTTTGGTTGATTTTGTTCGGAGTAGGTAGGTATTGCTTGAGTTCTTGGTGATTTTTTTTTAGAATCCTTGCAATATGATTCTGATTTTTTGAAAAAAGAGAGAAAAAAGGGGGAAAAAAGGAATATGTCACCTTGACATAACTCGTAATGAGAAGAGAGGCTCAACAAGAAAGGTTTTGTAGAGTTTGTCATTTCGACCATCCAACTGAGTCTTGCTATTGGTTGAGAGAGGACCACTACGAGGAGGAAAGAACCGTTGGCTTCCAAAACCAAGGGTATTATGAAGAGTGTTATCAAGAGGTTGGAGTTGTTGGTTATCAAGATCAAGGAGTTGAAGAATGGTATCTGTACTATAATCCTTACAATCCGGAGTGGAGTGATAATCTGGATTTATGGTATGAGAATGCACCGGAAAACTAACAATACGATAAAAATGATTGGCCTTCACCACCTTATACGATGCCCCAAAACCAAGCTCAAGGAGAAAGTTTAAGTTTGACAAATGCGGATATCATGGATACAATAGAAAATTTTACCAACTTGGCCAAGACTAATGAGGAAGTGGAAACTCAAATCTCCTCAAGGCCCAAGGCTTTGGAGGGGCATGTGAGCCATATGATGGAAGTGGTGATCCGATAGAAAGCTCGTTATTCCGAAGATACACCATCCCAAGTTGAACTTGAAGATACGGTGAGTTAGGTCACCTTGACAAATGAGTTTGAGTTCTAAGGGGATGAGGAGTCGGTTGTTGTATACAAAGAAGTTGAGGAAGAGGTGATTGTGCTACATCCATTTCCATCATCACCCCTACCCCACCTAGTGAACTGACTCCACCATTTTTGGAAGTTTTGAAGGAGATAATAGAGGAGCCAAATGACTATGCCAAGCCTCCTAACCACCCAACTCCTTTAAGACCCACTCCATCTCCACCAAATTTTCCTCTTGGAAGATTTGTACCCCCACCTCTCTACTTTTGGATATTCATGGTGAAGGGGTTCAAACCTTCACCATATGGATAACATTAGGGTCGGGCCGATGACCTTATATATGCGGAGCTTCACGGGAGGCAACCCAAGCTTTCAAGTTAGGCTAGTGTTTTTTTCTTGGAAAAAAATTCTCAACCATGTCCTTAAACCCTTGCCCAAAACCACAAAAATACCACCACAATCCAGCACAAAAAACCACCATCAAAACTACCATCTAGGAGTTCTACTAGTTGTTATTTTTTGTGGGTGTTGATCGAGACTAGCATAGTTGTGGATTTGTAGTAGATGGGTCGAAGTTGCATAGTATATAGAGTTATAGAACATGGAGGAGAGAACATTCATTGAGGAGTGAGCATTGCTACCACCGGGAAGACCTTTAAGGTCCTAGTTGTGAGTTTTTTTTTCTTTCTCCCTTATTTATTTATTTTATCCTTTAGTTCACATTGAGGACAATGTGTGTTTCAGGTGTGGAAGAAAGAAAAATATATATCATTGTATTGTAGCGTAGTGTTCATATGCTCTACTTTGATTTGTTTTGTTTGGAAAAAAATCCCGCTAAGTTGAAACCCGAGAGGGCAACTTAGGCAAAATTTGGAGGCCCGGATAGATCAAAAACCTGAAAGGGCTACTTATGAAAAAATGAGAGGCCAAATGGTGTGGGAAAAGGTGAGGGTGAGTATTGAGAAAAGAAGAAGTGTTAAAGTAGGATGAAAACCCGAGAGGGCTCCTAGGAAAAATGAGAGAAATTGAAATATTTATGCTTCTCTTGATTTGTCTACTGTGTGGCTTTTGGGGTAGAGTAAGTTAGCTTGATATTATATACATACCTCGCTCTTGTTATAGTTTGTTAGGTGTTTAGATTATCTTAGGCTTTGGGATGTGAGAGCGTGAGATATTCTTATATCTTGGAGGCTCATGTAGGCTAGGATTAAGATGTTGGGTATTTTGTGAAAACCTATGCATGCTAGTTTACGCTTAGCTCTTTGCTTGTTCTTGTTTACTCGAGGATGAGTAAATGTTTAAGTGTGGTGGATTTGATTAGACGTCAAATGCATGTATTTTCTGAAGCATTTAACATATTTTTTATTATCATTTTGTTGAAGATTGCTAGATTTATGGAGGTTTACATCATAAGGGGTTTTGATAATCATTTTTGGTTTTCATATCTAAATACTTCATTCTGTAAAACACTTTTGAGACTAATGAATTTTGGGTTCTTAAGAGCATCTAGATTCCTTTTTGTGAGCTTAATTTGTAGATTGCTCATAAGCACTTCAGAGTATTTTAGTGAAGGACATTATAAAAGATTGTACAAGATTGAAGATCATGAGTCAAAACGTGGTAGAAGATAGAAGGGTCGAAGTAGGAAGGCATAGAAGCAGTTTAATTGTGATCCGGGAGTTTGAACCAATTCTGGGGAATGATACGAGAGAAACTAGCCACAAGAGATGATACCATTGGATTCATTTTTTGAGCGCTATAAAATTGACTACAAGAACTCCCAAAACGAATCGACAGTTCACCTGTGGGAAGCAAAACAAGAAGGCGCGAACTGCGGCGGATGAGCAAGCCAAGATCAGAATATTGGACTGAAGCCTCCACCGCTCGGGCGAAGCCATATCCGCTCGGCAACACCTTTTTTCCCGAGCGACGCCTGCTGCACTTTTCTCTTTACCTTAATTTTCCTTTCTCTCTTGTACTATAAAAGCCATTTTTGGCCACCCACTTCATATCCTCTTCCTGTTGGCTGAATTTCCTCTTCTCCATACCCTACTTCTTCATTTCCTTTTCATATTTTTCATCTTTTATTTGTATAATTATGCTTGGGATTTATAGTATAACTTGTTTTAGCTAAAATTATCAGATGGGAGCAATTGATTGAATGTTCCACACTCATGTAGTAAGACTCTATTTTACTCTTTCATGAGCATTTGTTGTGAAGTATTTATTATGCCATTATTGTTTTTTTTACTTCATTTATGTTATGAGAATATGAAATATTTTTATGATTAAGTTCTAGAAGTGTTAGGAAATTTTCGTCTCACCTTTGGCATCAAAATCCAAGAGGGAAATTTAGGGGAAATAGGAAGAAAGCTCGGATAGGTCAAAAGACCTAGGTAAAAATGAGAGGCTAGGCCTGGCTAGGTTGGAAAACCTTGGCAAAAATGAGAGGTCATGCAGAAAAAGGTGAGATGGTGAGCTGAACATGTGTGAATGCTAGGATGAAAACCCGAAAGGGCTCCTAGGAAAAAATTATAGAAATTGAGAGATAACAGAAACTAAGTTGAGGATTCTTCTGCATTATCCTTGGTTGTAGCTAAGTTGATAATCTCGAGTTATCCTTAGTTACAACCAAATTGAGGTTCTTTTGGATTATCCTTGGTGGGTTTTTCGTCAACAACTCTTGGATTGCTTTTAGCGGACTGTTCGAGGGAGTAAGCTAGTTCAATACTTATCATTTGTACTTACCTTTTTCTTCACAATAATTTGGGTGGATAGGTTACTTTAGTATTTCGTGAAGTGTGAGAGTTGTGAAATTATTACTTGTTTGGGGGGACTAGGTTAGCTTGGGAATAAGTTGAATGCATTGGCTAACTTTTCTTTGCATGCTAGATTTCGCTTAGATCTTTTCTCATTTTTGTTTACTCGGGACGAGTAAAGGTTTGAGTGTGAGGGGATTGATGATCACCTTTGTGCATGCATTAGCTGATGTATTTGACACATTTATTATCATCTTTTGTTTGGTTGATTGCTAGTTTCAGTTAGGTTTACACGAAAAATGGTTTAGACAGCATGAGGGCAGCCGATCAGCACGAAGGGAAACCTAGGACGGCCTGTGCTAAGCAACAAGGGTCATGCCAAATGCCTCTAGCATGGATCATTCCGGGCCCTGCTTCTCATGCCCCATGTCATCTCTTCACTCCAAAATTTGGCTAAGTATGGGCGTGGATCGTTCCATTTCACACGGTCTGCGTCGTTTCAAGTCACTAATGCCAAGATCAACGCACGCGATGTTAGGAACGACACAGCATGTGCCATGTTACTGAGAAAAATAAGGTTCCAGCAGATGGGACGCACTAAACGACACAGGATGTAAATCAGAAGATCAAAAATGAAGTTTCGGCCGACAGCCCGTGCCAGTCGACGTGGACTGTGCCAGCACGAAGGGGCCAGTTCGTGCCATTGTTGTCAGCCTCCGTCGGCATGAGGCCATAGGCTGTGCCAGGAATGATGGTCCGCACCAGAATGAGGGGCCCTCGGCCTTCAAAGACCGTTCCAGATGCCACCCCCCATGTCATTTGCGATTTTGGCCATTTTTTTTCTTTTTCAAAACCCAATTCCCTACTACTTTATATATGGACCCTTGTCTACTAGGATGTAAGTTCATGCCCATTTTTCTTTTTCAAGAGTAGTTTAGAGAGAGAAAATACTCTTCCTTCTCTCCAGCTTATTTTTCTTTCTTCTCTTTATTTTTATTTTTTTTCAAAAGTGTTGAATCCAATGAAATACTTGGGGTTCAATTCTTAGGTATTAGGGAATTAACTTGGGGATTATATTGAATTCATGTGTTAATGTTTATTTTGTGAGATTTCCTAGATTAACCTATATCAACGTGATTTGAAATATTATATTGGCATGTTCTTAATGTTTGTGAATTGTATGATTTTCACCCTTAGTTAGCACACACCAAAGTGTAATTTCATGTTGCCTCAATATTGATACCCCTGGGGAGGGAAATCTAGATGTGCTTGGAGTAACGATGGGTCCTGATCCGCGTGTGTACATGTAGGTTTCCATTGTTAACGGTATTTATGATCGACCATGCACTAGTAAGCCGGTGAGTTGGTCCAAGGGTAGCGGGTAGAGATAAATTGAGTAGCAGACTAGGATTAGCTTTGTAACCCTAAAGCCATCGACAAGATGCTTCAACCTCTTTGCCGTTTTAGACCTAGGGAGAAGTATTTGTGGTGTAGTACCCAGGATGTAATAGCACGGGAGGGATTCAGATCTGAACAACGGGCAGGGTCATCGTTGTACTCCCCTAATTATAGAGGTGGTGCCAATGGAATATTACGTGTGCACCGTACGTGACAGATATGAGGAAGTTTTGACCATATATCGACTACACCACGTTTCATAAACACTGGAATAGGCTTAAAGTTTTATGGGATGAAATCGATGATTGAAATGACATTAATCATGTTACGCAAATATTCCCCAAGTGTTAGTTTATATAGTTTATCCTTGTGATCATTAGCATGCTAGTAGTTTTAATTATAAAAACCCCCCAAATGCTTGTTTTACCAACATTGATTATTCCTAACACGTGGTCAGATTTACGATCCTACCACAATTGTGTATAGCTAATTATTAGATTCCAAACATCTCTGTGGACAACCTCGGTACTTAACACAATCTACATTTTTGGTAGTGTAGTAGTAGGAATGAAAGAAACATATAAATTTCTATCTTTGATCCCTAACAGTTCTCCACTCAAGTTTAACGACACCAAGAGGTGGTGGGTCATGATACAAGAAATTAGTTGTACTAAACAAGAGAAGATCGACTACATTCGCAGCTGCTTAGGTCGGAAGGATTAACTGTTTTTCGTTGTGCAATATATCGAGAGGTTATTTACTACGTCCAATTTCTTTACCAGCATCATTTCCGAAAATTTCAAAGAATAATTAATTTTTCATATTCAGGAAAAATTGGAGATTTATATTGATAGTCTTCACAAATAGGCGGGTGTATTGGATGGATACCCTTAACTTCCAACCGTCAGATGCATGATTTTGGAATCTGCAATGAAGAAAAGTGGTGAGCAACAAAATATATCGTTTGAGGTTGTCCAAATCAAGGTGGTCTATACCAATATGTTTATTTTCAATATGTTATGCTAATTTGATGCAACAGTCTTACTAATTTATGTTTTTTACAATTATTACAAGAAATAGGCGCAAACTTGGGAGTGTACTATTGCATCATGTTATACGCGACTAAGTGCATAGACAAAGTCCAAGAAAATGTACTTAAACTTGACAAGGTAAGTGTACATTTTTTTGTATTAATGTCTCTTACTAAACTCTTCAAAATATTTAATAATATTATGTTATTAATATTTTCAAAAAGGATTGGAAATCCTACTTGCGGGATGATATCAACAATGTGAGGAATTTATTGGCTTGGCATCTAATTCTCAATCAGTCAGCAACACTGGGGATCCCGATATTGGTAGGGTATCTCAAGTTAGATAAACATTAAAGTTTATAAATGTCAAAATAGAGTTGTAGTAATTCCTATTCTTATTTATAGATTATTGCTTAGTTAGCATTATCTATAAATTCTTGTTAAGGTACAAATTACTATGGTTTATTGTTTTAAAATTGTGGTTGTGAATCGAGGAATTTTTTTGTAAGGAATATTAATGAAACACATTTTATATCAAAAGACCAGATTCTATTTCCGAGACCGGAAATGATTTCGGCTCTTTGTTTCTCATTTTCTATTGGTCAGAATATATTTTGCGAACACAGAAACAGGGGGCACGATTCAATTTCTGTTCTTGGAAATAATTTGAGGGAGAAAATAATGCAGAAAAAATTTCCAAACAGAGAACGAAAATAATAAAGTTTATATACTCCGTCCGTCTCACTAACAATGGCACATCATTTTGGGTG
>JAULKK010321179.1:0-11384 GCA_032355705.1 Rubia peregrina
CCTCTTCTCTGTGGACGACCCCGACTTGCCAAACTATCTACTTAGTTGTATTTAGTAAGCAATAGGGCTTATAAATAGTATTTTTGAGAGGTACGGCGATGACCTCCCAATGGGTGAACAGAGTTGGATAATTTGTTTGAACAAAGTTGTATGAATTTTTTAAATTTATATGGAATATGTGATGAATGGTAATCATCATTCAAAGGGAGTTGTTTCATATTCCACCTAGGAATATTAAACACACTCCTTGGAAATTATACCCGTAAACTGCACGAATTGCTATAAATGTGCATGGAAACAAGTGTTTCAAAATTCTACGCAGGTTTTTCAACTAACGATAATGTGACCCTTGTCTGATATTTGTTGCAAAATTGGAACATGTCAACTTGGATGGCGGTTAAAAGCAATTGGCTGTTTCTCGTCATTGGACGATGCTTTATTAATAATGAGTGTTAATTTCATACCATTACACGAAAGTTGTACTCCAAACGCCGTGTATTGGCGTCTCGAAACCGTCCAACGATTCACCATCTTACCAAAGACCAATTCCAATTTTGAAATATATGAAGAATAGTAATTCCAAGCACGCAAAACGTCGCACACTGCAACTGTTAATGGCTATTCCTACACTAATGGATATTTTTACACATTAGGGTCCGCATTTTAAATTTCTACAATTTTATTTATATCTCCAATGTACACTCTTTTATGTATGAATATTCTCAGAATTTTACTATTAGGTTTGTTTTTATTTCCTTGATATGTAAAAGTTCTTTTTCAAAAAAAATTTATCCCTCCAAAATTATAGTGTTTGGCACTGATTGAGTCATTCATATACAATTACGATATAATTATTATTTTTAGAACTTTTAGTAAAACTTCACATATTACTAAAACAATGAACTAATAAATTTGAACCTCATTGGACAACATAAGTCTAAAATATACTACCCCTCAATCCAGTAAAAATGGTATAGTTGACCTTTTGGAGTCAAAGTAACCCAATTTTTACCATTTTATTCTATTATTATACATACAAGACTATTATCATGTGATATATTGTTGACTTCACTATAGAGAGAGTCTCATGTGAGACTGTCTCACCATAAGCTATGGAGAGACGAGGGATCAAACTAAAATTTTAAACAAAAAATATAAAAAAATTGTTGGTCACCTTAAATGGGTCAAAACGGGTCATAACACCAAACTGGGTCATCCACACGCCTAACGCTCTCTTTATTTTCTCCTCCACTTGGACCCCATCTCCTCAATTCCCTTTATTCATCTTCAAGCTCTCAGCCTCAACGATGATACAAATGCAATTGGATTGGCCTCCAAATTCTCTTAATTCACCAGATCTGAAACCACGAGCTTAGGAAGTGCCGCAACTTTGATAAGAAGACATGTTTGTTGCAGCGCTAGTTCGATGTATTAGATTATGAATTTGTAATTAAGGCATATTTATAAGGAGTGAGCTCTCCTCAAACAGTTTTTAATGATATTGTTAATCTAACCCTATTATTTTTACATAAGTGATGAATTAACCCTATATTTTTTACTATAATGCTGATCTAACCTGTTTTATTAATAAAAGTACTGGCCTAACCTGGCCACCATTGGTTGGCAGCGGTCCGATGTTGATCGGCATTGACCGGTGGCGGTGACCAGCGGAAGGGTTTGAGCACCTTTTGGGAAGGGTAATATTGTCTTTTTCATTTTCAATTTTTTTTCCAAAGGGGCATAATAATCATTTTAATGAATTCCGGCCACAATTTGGTTTCCATGGTTAGATTGGCACTTTTGACTAAAACATAGGTTTAAATTTGCACTTTCAAATTTTACAAGGTTATATTGACATTTTCAACCAAAACATAGAGTTAAAAACGCATTTTTCTCATATAATTAAATATAATTTTTTTTGAATTTTAGTTATACATAATTAAGAAATTAACAATTAGAGTGTCAATTTGGATAATTAAACTGGGTTACCACATATCATTCACTAGTGGTTGTTTGGGTTGGACTACTGTCATATCAGATCAAAATTTTCTTATTTGAGCTAAGTTTAGATTTAGACTCAATCCTTTGAATCTTGTTTTTAGTCATGTCATTTTTTATTAATTAATTTTTGGATTTCAAATTAAATCATGGATCCATTCTTTTCAAATTTGTGTTGTGTTCAAATCAAATTGTTTTGAGATAAAAAATTAAATTGTTCTTAAAATTAGAAAATTATTAGATTTTGTTTCGTTGAAACTTTTAGTTATAATTTATTAATAAATATTATTATATTTAGTATAGGAAAGGTAAGGTAAGTATGTTGGAAGGATGAACCAAGGGCATGACTTTGCAGTACTAATTTAAAAAACAACCTTTGTAACACACTAATCTTGATAGATACTGTATGACCTAGAGATCGTGGCGCATTAAAACCGATAAGGCGGCACTCACGAATATGCCCTACGTGGGCACGAACTACCATGAATATAAGATAACAGACCTTATAAGTAGGGAAAAGATGAAAGAGTCAAAAGTAAGTAACAACAAGAGTATGAACTCAAAATATTGTGAAAATACTTACTTAAACATTAGATAATAATCCCAGATCCAATTCAGGGCTCTCTTGTAGGAACAAAAATCAAAGGTTACGCCACCGGGAGTTGTCGCTATAGTTGTAGAAATATATACCACATTAGTGGCACCATGATGTGTCCATGTCATACGGTTACTTTGGGATCTTTTATACTCATTTTGGTATGGTTTTGTGCTTTAGATACTCCATTTTGTCTTGAAATTTTCTTAGGAGTGTTAAGAGCGACTTTTGCGCTCTTATAACTTTTCTAGGGAATTTTGTGAGACAAGGAAATAGTTCAAAGATCTAAAGACCATGATGACTACCTTTGAAGAAAATGGAGACCATGAAGACTTGAAGACATGAAAAAGAGGTGGTTACGACTTAGACAAGAAGAAGAAGGCAATGAACAACAACCAACTCTGTCTGTCGCGACTCACGATGTATGATATTTTGATCGGATCAGAAACTAAAAATTCAATTAATAATTAGATAAATGCATTGAAAACCATAAAAAATCACTCAAGACAAACAAAGTATAGTGGAAATATCACATAATCACCAATATAATAGTAAATATAATCCTATACTATTTTAAATTTTCTTTACATGTTCTATTTGATTTTTTAAAAAAGTACGATACCATAATTTTCTAAATGTAAGTTTTGACGGGGTCCAAGACCATCTTATATTGAAGGTAGTTCCCAATTTGTTTCATGGACCAAATCACTAGTGCAGGATGGAGACATCAATGACGGTTAAATTGACCGTTCAGCGGCGGTTGTTGACCGTCACTCCGCAATGCACGACGATTGTTAAATTGTCATATTATAGTTGGAACTGTTGTGCTGTGATGCGTTGTGTTACTTATTTTAATTTCCATCCTATGCTATGGGGCCGGAAGTTTCTTTGTTTTTAGTCTTCATATTGCATCAAGTTTCAAAAATTGGTATGTCGCTAAAACTGTTATATCACTGGATCCGATATCAAAAATCAATTAGGTAGGAGGGGATTTAAGATCGGGAGGGTAATCAATTTATTTGGTGTGGTTCAGGCTTATGTAATTTTCAATGTTGGAAATTATTTCAAGTTCATTTTAAAACTCTCATGTTAAATTTAGACACGCGGTATGTTCCGAGATTGGATCATATCTCGGAACTTGTAGTCATTTTCCCAATTCGAATTAATAGTAGCCGGCGCTTATGAGCACAAAACATGTTTGTCAGCAAACCAAAATCATTTCCATAACACTCTTGTTCAGTATAACCAAACAAGGTGAAACACAATATATATTGAAATAGAGTTCCTAATATTGAATTGAAAATTTAAAAATAACCTGTAGTACTGTATAAAAAATGAACAAAGAAAATGATATTGAAGTATATTATAATGGGTATAGCGATAAAGTCATCCCTCAAGTTATTGCATGAAATTCTGACATGTTCCTTGAACTTCGAGAAAAATTTGGAAGCGATTGCCTGCGCTGACATCGTATATCTTATAAGATACATTTTGTAGAATCTCTAACGTATGACCAAAAGCATGCTGATTCATAGAGTTAGAATTCCACGTCAACATCACTAGGCCGCTAAATGAAATCAATAACGTAATAATATGGTCCAAATAAAAACTAATCTGGTTGACTCCTCTCTAACATTGATAGTGCTTTGAATAAGCTAAAGGCATGTTTATGCCCCTTTGTGTTCCTGTAAATGTCCACGGATCGGTATCGGGGAGGAAATTCTAACGATGGAGTCAATATGGTAATATAATGTATTTTTCCAGCTTAGTAGTTACTACTTACCTCTTGCAGGAGTTTCATATCTTTATTTATGTCTCTTCCATGGTGTGATCATGCTCCCATATTTGGATCATGGTGTGGATGTGGGTATCATGGTTGGTAGTGTGCTCCGCCATATTTATGGTTTGCTAGTTAGTGGCCTTGCTGTTCTTGATTCTTCATGGGCTAAGAAAACTGCCTTACTTTGACAAAGTGGCCACTACACATTTCCATCCTTATTAGCAAGGTTGGAAAGGGCAGGTTATGTATATTGTTTGTCCTTATAGTTTTAACCGGATAGGGAAAATCGGGTAGTCATATATACCAAAAACCTACCTTGCATTCCATTCTTAGTGTGTTCTCATAATGCTATGTTTCAAATACAAATTTTTTATTGAAGTTATCATGTATACCCTCGTTGGTATTTTCAATTGCTACCTTGTATGGCCTGAATTCACCTACACAAACCTGAGCAAATACATTTCACATTTGACTAATGGACCAAAGAAAGATTGAGGGACTAGAGTTCCACACAAATACCAATTTTTCACATAAACAAACATAATGAAATCCAACAGTAAAATATATCAACGCATATGAAGCTCTAACATGGGCTGATCCATTCACTTCACATTACATAGTGTCCATAAAAAACATACCCGAATGATATTTTCTTAAGATCAGAGACCTAAAGAGATAACTGAATACCTTTGAAGTGATTTTGAGTATCCTCTCTTGAAGATGAATCCGTGTGATCAAAGTGGTGGTATGATGTCTGGAAGAAAAATAGTATTGGGGAAGAACAATTATTTAGATGGAGTGTGGGGGAGGGGAATAAATTGACTAGAAAGTAAATTTAGGAGATTACAATTTGGTTATCTACCATGTATCTATGGCCATGTTAAACAATTTCAACACTCAAAGATAGTTCTGATTTCATAACTAAGGCCGGTAACTGCTAACGGTTTTGATAGCCCACGTTATGAAATTTAAAAGGCATTCCGGAACAATCATCATTAAAAAAAATATATAATAAATGAAAATTTAGAACTCGACCATTGATCCGATATTAGAAATTTTCTCAAAAGGTAGTTCATATATAAGCCACACAACTTGCGATATCGGGACAAGTAATCTAAACCATGGTATTCTTCCCTAACTCATTCAAACTCCCAACAAGCTTTGTAATTCCCCTTCCACCACTCATTTTACTTCATCTAAACCAAGTTAAATATTTAAAAATTGCAACTCTCTACCGATGGTTCTTCCCGCTGTGCATCGAAATCAAAGAGGGTTTCGACATCCAAGACTCCTTCTGCGGCACTTCCCAATCCTCTATTGCAACTAGGGGTGGAGAAATAAGAAAGGTGTCCCGTATGCAGACTGAAAACAATAGCACAACGGGGTCATGAGTGTTTGCTGGAGGCCACCGCAAGCTACAATTTTTTCAATGAGGAGGCAGAAAAGTGCTATGTAGAATGGATAGACCATAAATGCAAGGCTACAAAGGTGGTGAAACCTAATTTTGTCTCTAATTTATATTGTGATTACATATTAGACCATTTCCATCTTTCCTATTTACACAATATAATAACAATGGATTGTCCAACCCACCACAATGAAGTAGTTGAAGTCTATATTAATTTGGGGGAGCAACTCGAGAGACACCGTTATCTGTGTTAATGGATTAATGGCCCTTGTTAGTAAATTCACGATAAATGATGTTCTACGGTGCCCCTGGACCACAAATAGATGTTTGCATCCTGACGTTACCGACAACCCTTATGAGATATCACAACCAATTCATACCTAGTAAAAGCGAGCTTTCAAAATCATCCACCAGCTCGTGTTCCTTTCTGTGAAGGATTGATTTGTGAACTAATTTTTGAAAAATAAACTGCACCTAGTTCCGATTTTGGTAAACCCATCGGACATGAACTTATATGTTGTATTTTCCATAGCTTCCGATGTCATCCACAATTTTGGGTTTCACACTGTGGGGGATGGAATTATTAACTCATATAAAAAGAGATCCGGATAGACTTCCAATTTTGGAAGATCATCGAACAAGATCATATCGATTATAATTCATAATTTCTAATAACAGAAACCTGACCAAAAAGTTTTATTGCATTGAAGAATACTATCGTTTTCATCCAAATTCAATTAGATAAAATAATCTATAATAAAAATTCTAATAATAGTAGATTTGTTATTCAAAACTCATACACCATTACATTCTTTGACCATATAACTACTAGTTAATTAGAGAAATAACATCACAGATAGGGGCAATTTCTACATCACAAGAGTAGCCGACACAATCATGTTTGCCCTATTCATTATCCTAACCACTTCTTCTTATGTGATTTGCAGTGCAAAACTTGCCCGATGATGATTTATGAGCGTTGGATTTCAAACCCAAATCTTCCTCAAGATGTTGACCAACCATTAACGACAATTGTTAAACTTTGTTGGATTCAATCTTGATTTCTTCATATCCATAAGTAATTCTTATGCTTCTGTTCACCCTCTATAAAGAGTAAAACTATCGCTAACGCGTAAGGAACCCATACGTGCCCTAATTTTGCAACTTCTTCTAGGTATTCAAAGACATTGATTGGATTACCCCCTCCAATATAATCAGCCTAAAAGGGATTTAAACATAAGAATAACATATAAGTTACCAAAATATATTTCCACACTATCAAATATTTGGTTAATATACTCACCACTCCCTTTCAGTACAATTCTTTTGCATTTTTTTACATTGTAAGCATAAATTGAGAAAGTTTGAAACTTGATTGTTCTCATCATGCCATTGAATAACCGCAAATTCTTCTAATGAAACTATTTGATTAATGAAATCTCCAATTGAAAGATCATTAATGTATACGGAAACCTCATAAATCAAGAACAGTCAAACATCATTTTGTGCAAGAAGGGGAAAAAGTTGTGCATAGCATAAACGGAAACATACCATTTTTTGCGCTACGGAGGTCTGTGAATGAAATTGGCACAAATCGCCCTAGAATATCAACAAGGCCTCCTTAGGAACATTGTTAAATGGTGTCTCCATACCGCCTTTATTGGTGTTATTTTTTTGTGAATTTGTAATGGTTAACATAGTTGAATGAATAGAGTTGGATGATTTGTTTGAACAAAGTTGTATGAATTTTTTTCATTTATATAGAATATATAATGAATGGTAATCATCGTTTCAAAGGGTTTTGTTTCATATTTCACCTAGGAATATGAATCACACCCATTGGAAACTATACCCATGGACTGCACGAATTGCTATGAATGTGCATGGAACCCAATGTTTCAAATTTCCACGCATGCCTTTCAACTTTGGATATTGTGATCTCTTTCTGATTTTTTTTCAAAATCAAAGCATACCAACTCCATCGGCGGTTAAAAGAATTTTTCGTGTTTCTTGTTATTGGACAACAATTTATTAATAATCGTTATTGACGTGCACTCCATCGTCGCTGAAAATTGGGGCACATGCAAGTCAAAGGTAAGATTTGTATGTTTGCTGACCAATTGCACCTAACTACCAAGAATATTAGCTAGTGGTAAGTTGGGTGTCGCCCTCTTAGACAAAGGGGTTTAAGAGATGGTTTTACGTAGTCGCACACACGAGCATCAGCATGTGTGTATGTGTCCATCATCAAAGGGGTAGGGAGTTGTGTGAGTAATGATCAATCAACTACTAGCATGCAAATATAAATAATGATGTCAATACGATACTAAAGAGCGTGTATTCATATAATTAAATAATCAATTCATATTCACATAATCACATTTTTTTACTATCATATGCTTTATCACACGATGTTAATAATTTGATTTACCAAGAACTCCCACAATGACTAATATCCAGATTCCGCCCCTCATCAAACTCTCTCCTCCTCTTGATATAGGATGTGTTTGATAGAGCTATGCTTATAAGTAAAACTAACTAATTTTGGCTTATTTTGGAAGCAGTGGGAGATCAACTTCTACTTTTATCCCAAAAAATTGCTTGTGCTTCTTAACTAAATACTTTTTTTAGCAGTTCAAACATAAAAAAGACACTTAGCTTATAAGCAAAGCACCTAGGGCATGTTTGGCATAGCTGTACTTATTAGCAATTTTGGCTTATTTTGGCTTAATTTAAAAGTAGGGGGAAACCAGTTTATGTTTCCCCCCCCAAAAATAGCTTCTACTTTTTAAATAAACACATTTTTAGCAATTTACCAAACACTAAAAAGACCCCCAGCTTATAAGCAAAACACTTGTAAACCCTGCCAAACACACCCTAAGCCTTGGCAATAACATCAATAGCTAGAGACCCGTTATCACTTACCACCTCTAACCCTAACTCTCGTAGTTAATAAACCCGCTCCCAATAGAAAGTTAATTGAACACAAGACTAGAATGATTTCCCGTGACTAGGAATGATATGACCCAGACCCGACCCTAATTTTTTTTACTTAGACCCAGACCCGATCCGGACCTGTAGGGTCTAAAAATGTTAGACCCATATGTAGATCCAATGGGCCAAAACGGGTCTTGAGTCCAAAATGGGTCTTAAGTAGGGATAACTTTAAAAAAATATATTCTTCACTAAATTAAATATGTATTATCTTAAATACAAATATTCCAAATTCAATATGGATATAAATTAACTTTTCAAGAAAAACATACAATACACATTATTTGTTTAATTAAAAATAAAATACAAAGATAATATGAAAGTAATTTAAAAATTAGGACAAATAATATGTATAGTTAAGGTAATATGGGTCTACGGATCGGGTTTGGGTCTTAATATTTTAGACCCGACCCAGACCCATTTTTAAAATATAGACCCCATACCCGGACCCGATGAGTCCAAATTTTTTGGACCCATACCCAACCCAATGAGTCTAGACCCTATGAATCTGGGTCGGGTCTTAGACCAATGATCATCCCTACCCAAGTGATGTTTACACCACCTCTCAAACCAAACCAGCCAATGATCACCTCTTCGACCATCTCCACCTCCCCACCCACCTGACTAACCCACTATGCCCCTTCCCGTCCTTCCAAACACCAACAACTAAACCACTATGCAATGATATACATACATTACTAAGATAGTAAAATACCTCTCGTCCCACTAAAACTTTCAAAGTCAATTATTTTTTACTCTAAATTTCAACTAATGTATATATGATAAAAGTATCACGTGAGATCTTGTTAGATTCATCTTAATATCTAGTTTCTTGACATATTTTTATTCAAAAAATACTATACATAGTCAGAGATATTGACGGCTAGGCATGATCATTGAACACCGTAAAAAAACACATTTTAGTGGGACAGGAGAAGTACATGATGCGATCTAGCGGTCCAATATCAGATGAAATAAGCCTAAGCGCTGCCAAACCGGATCGTCCGTTCGTAAACCACTTAAACAACAAATTAGACTTGAAAATGCTTAGATGAGAAACTGTTATTCTCTCTGATCTAGAATTGTTGGCACCTGACTAGTTGACACACTTTTAAAAAAAGAGTAAAATAAGGGAAGGAGATAGTATATGGAGGGTAAAAAGTAAATTAAGTGGATGAAATTAATCTTAATTTTGGCAAAAAGGAAAGCTGACAATATTAAAAGACCAAAAAAGTGTCAATATTAAAAAACGAGTATTAGAAAATTAAAATGTCCTCAAAAGAAACAGACCAGATCTGTTGTGCCAAAGGCTATATGCCGATCCTGTGCCGAGCTTCGAAAACGGTACCGTTTGACTATTTAACCAAAAAAGATTGAAATTCGCATCTTCTTTTTCTTAAGTAATAAAGTAAAGCCGAGTCGAGCCGAACCGATCAGTATTCTTCTCTCCATTTCATTTTTTTTCTTTGACCACCACCACCACCATCATTCTTGTCCATCTGCAATTGATGCATTTGTCTGTATCTTGTGTGAATTGTACAGTACCACAATCCCACTGTACCTGGTGCAAATTCTACGTGTGCAAATTGACGGCGATTTCCTTTGAGAAATTTATACTTGCATATAAATCCTCAATTTTTCCGGGAAATCTTCTCTATTGCTTTATCTGCTGCTGTTATTGGCCTTCTCTTTTTGCTGCTGTTTGTGGTCTTGGCACCCTCCCACTGTTATTAAACCTAAATTTTAAATTGAGATTTATCCTTTGGTCCAATGTAATACTCCCTCCACCCCTTCAAGATATTTCGAAAGGAAAATGACTCAAAGTTTAAGAGTACAAAATTGCTGTTGGGCAAGGGGGGGATAAAGGCTGAAATTGCTATTGTTGGAGTACAAAAATTATTGTTGGGCATGTGGGAGTATTTGGTATCGTTAGACTAAATATGGAAAGAATGAATTTAGGAAGATCATTGTGGGACAGAGGGAGTATACTTTTAATGTTGGGAGAGTATAGGTCACTCCAGAGTATAATGTTCTTTATCGTGGCTTTTTCAAGATCATTGTTCCACAGTAGTAGTTTGGTTTAGCGTAATTTGGTTTAGCGTAATTTATTTGTCATTGTTACAGTCCTAAAATATGCATGCAATTCTAAGGAAGTCTGCCAAAACCTCTCCTAAGTTTTGCCGTGATTTATTTCTCAGAACTGGTAGCATACATGTAGGTATTTTCTGATGAACTGTTCTCAATTCCAGATGGGCAACATGTGACCTCTTAATGGAACCTGGTCATTCCTCTAAATGAATGAGGAATAAGACCATGTGCAGTGGTAAAATCACTCTCAAACCACTATTGTGGTTTCAATTCATTAAATAATTAATCTCTCCCCTCCACCTCAGCAATTCAAACCACAATTAAAACACTTCATTTTTTCTCAACAATGGAGAAAACCACTCTCAAACCACTCTACGGACCCCACTTGATTCTCTCTATCCTACTCATTAATTATTCCTTTAATAATTAATTCAAAAAAATTGCCTAACAAAATATATTTAAATGTGAAATTTAATAATACACCTATAATTATTGAATTGAATTTTGTTTTTTGAAATCTC
>JAULKK010321190.1:0-11384 GCA_032355705.1 Rubia peregrina
TTAAATAATAAAGAAAGCCATTGTAATTTGACAGTGAGATTAGCCATGTCCTTATATTCTGCTTTGGCAGATGATCAAGAGATAGTTGGTTGCTTCTTAGACTTCCATGAAATTGGACTATCACCAAGCATTGTGAAGTAACCAGTTGTCGAACGTCGAGTGATTAGGCATCCAGCCCAATCTAAATCTGTATATCCTTGAAGATTTAGGGAACTAGATGGAGATAGAAGAATCCCATGAGAAAGAGTTCCTTTGAGATAATGGACGGCACGCAAAGCAGCCTCTAAATAAGCAGAATGTGGCTGTTGCATAAATTGACTAAGAGAATTAACAGTGTAAGCTATATCTGATCTAGTAACTGTAAGGTAGAGCATGCGACCAATTAAATGTTTAAATTTTTTTTGGATCGGGTAATAATTCCCTTAAAGTAGGTAGAAGTTTAAGATGTTGTTCCATGGGAAATGATGAAGTTTTGGCGCCGGTAAGACCAGAATCCTGAAGGATATCAAATATATATTTTTGTAAACATAAAAGTAATCCACGAGTGGATCTTGATACTTCTATGCCAAGAGAGTATTGTAATTTACCTAGATCCTTGATGGAGAATGTCAACTCAAGGAAAGATTTGAGAGATGATATGAAGGGTGTATCATTAACCGTTATGATAATATGATCCACATAAACTAACACAAAGACAAAAATGTCATTATGATGAAAAAATAAAAGTGAGTAATCTGCACGAGATTGAGTAAAATATTCATAAAAATGGTCAAGAAGAATTTTGAAAACAATTGTTGAGATGCTTGTTTAAGGCCGTAAAGAGACCTATTCAAGCGACGAACACGATTATCTCCCTGTTAATGAAATCCAGGGGGAATTTGCATGTAGACTTCTTCATCGAGGTCTCCTTGTAAAAATACATTATTAACACCAAGCTGGTGGAGAAACCAACCTCGAATCGTAGCAAGAGATAATAGCACACGAACGGTGACCAATTTAGCCACTGGGGCAAAAGTATCATGATAATCAATACCTTCTTGTTGTATATATCCTTTTGCAACGAGTCTAGCTTCACGGCGTTCTATACTGCCATCAAATTTGAATTTAGTCTTGTAAACCCACAACCAACAACAGACTTACCGGGTGGCAAAGAAGTTAATGTCCAAGTGTTATGAGCTTCTAAGATTCAATCTCCTTGGACATAGCATCATGCCAATTGACATGTTTCATGGTCTTGGTAAAGGTTATCGGCTTATGTTTGTGATATAGAAGTAAGAAAGGCCTTATGAGTGGAGTTGAATTTATCAAATGATAAATGATAAGTGAGTGGATAAGGAGAATTAGTAGTTTATGCAGTGGTATTGCATATAAAATCCTTCAACCGAAAAGATTGTTGATGGTCACATTCAAAACGATGAAGTGGCTATTCTGGGTTGTTAGAATTACTTTCTAGTTCTTGATGGTGTTGGGAACTAGAAGTCGAGATAGATGTGGAAGTAGGGCTGCATGCAGACTGTGGACAGAACGATGTAGTGTTTATAGAAAAATTGATGTTTCCTAGAGAACATAATTTGATTGAAGAAATTAATGATATCGTCATCAAAAAAATGGTGGTGTCTCTGCATTTGAAAAAAAAATTATTTGCAGGAGACATGGCATCTTGAAAGGGAAATATATGTTCCTTGAACACAACATTGCATATATTCTTTGTGATTAAAAGGATAGCCTAAGAAGATGCCTGGTTTAGCACGGGGATCAAACTTTGTTCAGATTGATGTATTTTGAGCAAAGCAAAGACAACAAAAAATACAATGATGATTGTATTTTGAGCAAAGCAAAGACAACCAAAAATACAAAGATGATTGTACTTCGGTGGAGATCGAAGAAGGACCTCATGTGGAGACTTTTTAGATAATACAAGAGTAGGCATATTATTGATTAAATATGTTGCTGTAAGAACACACTCTCCCCAATAATTTCTTGGTATATTGTATTGGAATGTGAGGACTCTTGCTACTGAAAGGAGATGGTGATGTTTCCTTTCAACAACCCTGTTTTATTGAGGGGTGTAAACACAACTTTGTTGATGATGTATCCCATGAGACCGAAACCATTTTTGAATGTCCTTTGACAAAATTCCGTCCCATTTTTAGATCAATTTTTTTTGTAGTTGAGGTAGAAAAGGAGAAGTATTCCCATAGAGATGGAACCAATAGTATTGGCATATTGTGTGGTGTAAAAAGTGTAGTAATGTTGAATATACTTAAGAGTTTCAGATTTATCACACATAAGGTAGAACATGTACATCTTGAGTAATCATAATGATGATAAGAAAGAATTTTTCGCCATATTTAGATGGAATAGAGAAGGGCTCCCATATGTCGCAGTGGATGAGTTCAAAGCAACGAGAAGAATAAATTGTTGTTTTATTAAAGGATAAACGATTTTTGTTTTGCTTGTGGGAAAATATTACATTCTGTAGAGAAATTGGAATGAATGGAATCTACTGTTTTACATATAAATTTAAAACAGTTTAAGCTCAGGTTGCCTAACCGACAATGCCAAAGATCAAATGACATCTTATTACAAAAAATAGAACATCGGAAGAAAATAAGAAGCAGAATGACGGAGTTGATAAAGACCAGAAACAAGGTCAGCCTTACCAATCGTCCGATTCAAGCGTAGGTCCTGAAAAATACATGAAGAATTTAGAAATTCAACCTAGCAATATTAAGACTTGGTCAATTGAGATATAGAAATGAGATTAAATTTAAATGTAGGGATATAATATACATGTGATAATCGCAATGTTGGTGAGAAAATTACTTCACCGATGTGATACGCAGTGGAAAAAGAACCATCTGGTAGTTGAACATGAATATGTTTTAACAACGGATAATATTTGCTAAATAAAGATACATTGGTGAAAACGTGGTGCGTCGTACCACTATCGACATACCATATAGAATGATAACTCATATTACTTGTGAGATTCACTTTGGGTGATGTGTCTGGATCAACACCTGGTGTAGATAACATTGCAAGGAGACAGTTATATTGATCAGTTGATAGTGATGGAAGAATTGCTACATGAGGTGTAGTAGCACTAAACGTAAAATGATATGTGTTTCCTTTTGGCTTGTTTTAAGGAAAGTTGTGAATTTGATAACAAATCTAACGCGTATGTCCATACGTGCGGTAGTGATCACAATACGGACGTTGTCTCTTGTTTGTGTTGCTGGGACTAATATGTCGAGAATGACGATAATCATACTTGTTAACATTGAGGGCAGCGGAATCAATGCTATGATGTTTAGTAGCATTAATGAATTATTGTTCCTTCTTTTGTTTGAATAGGTTGAAAATTCACTGAGCTGAAGGCATCAGTTCGATTAAGAGAATTTGACAGCGAAGGCTAGAAAAACGATTATGGAGTCCCTACAAAAATTCCATTGTGTGATCTCTTTCAAGACGCTTAAGCTAGCTCTTTCCAACACCACAAATACATGGTCTATCAGAAGTAAGTGAATCAATCAAATCCTAAAGAGCTTTGAGTTTGGTGTGATATTCCATAATAGAGAGAGTATCTTGCTTGAGACTAGTGACAATAGTTCTTAATTGATATAGTTTTGGAGTATTTGAATGTGTGAATCTTACCTTCAAGTCTTGCCAAATTACAAAAGAATAATTGGCATACATCAAGTTTGGACGTGAACTGAGTTTGTGATCCACATTCCTACCAAGTCATCACATTGTTTCCAGCTTGCCTGAGTAACAGGATCTTCCAGATATGAGATGGAGTTGTTTATAAATACCGGCTTGTTTTCTAAATTCAAAGCTTTGGAAATGCCACGTACCCATGTCGAATAACTATCGCCTTGAAGCAACGGAGAGAAGAGCATCGTCGTAGGATTGTCAGGCGGATGAATAAAGTAGAGATCATTAACTGATGTATTTTGAATTGTTTGAGTTGGAGATGAATCATCTTGAGATTCAAATTGAGAATAAGAAGATGAGGTATTCTCTTCTGATAGTGCTGCCATGATTGCGGATTGATTGGAAAATTAGAGACTTTGCTCTGATAATGTATAAAATGAAAAGAGATGTATCGAATGAGATATTTTAGAAGAGAATGTATGTTTATATACAACTACTAATGGAGTCTTAAACTAAGTGATAAAATTTATCCCTGTGAAGGATGCAAATCTGGTCTACTGTTACAACAGAAGCTTGAAATTTAACTTCAGGGTGTTTCACTTGTTGCTCCTGGTTTCATGTTGTGACTGGTCTTGTTTCAGTTGCACAATATCCTCTAATAGTATTGAAAAGCTGACGGAAAGTTGAAAAAAAACATGAAGTGAAGTGACTAAAAAGTAAGGGCTTGTCTAATGTGAACAGTAGCTCCAAAGGGTTAATTGAAAAAATTAAATGGCCAATTAGCATGTAACAATTCCCTTCAAATTTACAAAATAGGTCTCCAAAATTTAAATTTTCGAGCAAAAAATATGGGGAAAAAGTACAAAAAGTACCTAGATTCCAGCACCCACACATTTATGAAAACTCAAAAAATAAACATTCCATTCCTTTTCATAAATACTATCAATAAAGGCTCCCAGCTTTAATGCACTGGTCATTTCTTTGTAGAAATGGCCTTTTAGAATCTGGGTTCCTCATTTTGTTTTCTTCACTGAGCCTTCACTGCTGGAGTTACTATGATGGAAGCTGAAATTTAACCAACGAAGAGAGGCTACAAGTTGCTCAGTTCCTTGTTCAAAATCATCAAAATGACATTCTTTGCCACAACAGGTGCCTGGAGACAGCAAAACTGTAGTTTTGAAGACTCATGTGAGTAAGAGTACAATAGCAAAATGCTAATGGTGAAACTATAAGTGAATGGTCCAGGTGACATGGCAGCCTAGTGCGGGAAAAAACCCGTTGACGTCGAGGCTTTAATGTTATTACCTCTCAGCACAAGGTGGGCATGCAGAAGTAAAGTTGTTGGGCTGCAAATAATTAAGCAAAAACCTGGTGCATAAAGTTGTGATGAATAAGGAGATTAGGTTTCATACAAATGCAGATCATAAAGTTTTATCAACTCAATGCAAGCTAACAAGGTTGGAATGATGTCTATCAAAGTTAGAATGCAACATATAACTCAAAGACATGCACAATGTAATCCACATCGACGTGAAGTGGTTCTACCTTACAGAGGCAACATCAAGATACGTACTAGCCCCTAATGAACAAGAGCCATATAGGACCAGTCATAATAAGTATTATTTACCCAAGTTGATGTTCCTATATGATGGTAAAATATGAGTATTCCCTTACACAGAATACATATGATCCAAGCATAATAGTACTGATAGGCTTATGGGAACCATGGTTTTAATACCCATTAAGAAAATTAATAGGGAATGCATAAGAAAGAAATTAATTTTCGAATTAATTCCAACTATAAAAACTGAGTGGTCAGATTGGGCTAGCAAGAATATCTCAATTCAACAAGATAATGCCCCAACCCACAGATTGACAAACAATCCTGAATTCCTAGTGGCAACCCATTCATATGGTTTTAACATAACCATGATGTGCCAACCAGCTAAGTCACTTGATTTAACCATCTTAAACTTGGGGGTCTTTGCATTTATTCAAATTTTACAAAATCAAAATCCTAGCACTAACCTAGATTTTTTTTATAAGTTGTAATAAATGCATTTGATAGAGAAAACCAGCAAAAAAATAGACATCATTTTCCTATCACTAGAAAATGTTATGAATGGAATCATGAAATGTAGGGGAACGGGGGGAGGGGGGTAACATGGGGAAAGATAGACTAAGAAGACTAGAGCTTCAATCACACAACATGATTGCAAATTCAGATATATTTAGGGGTTGCTTGGAGGATCTAGTAGCAATTGGGAGAACAAGAAAAGGTTCGGGACCAGCTGCTCAACATGGAGATGGGTTAAAAACTTATGCTTCAAAGTATTTTGTAAGGTTGTAATTCTAGAAAAGGTTTTCTAGAGTTAATATGCATTTTGATTTTCATAGATATGTTTATAGGGCAATCTTTTAAAATATGGATTAGTTTCTCTTTTGTATATTTTGTATAACATTTTGATGAGATGTTTTAATGCAGCTTTTGAAAAAGAATTTACACGTAGTTCAAATATTTTGTTAAAAACCCCAAGTCCACATTATTAAAACAATCAGTAAACAAATTCAACAGTTGGTTTAACACACAATAATATATACCCACAACAAAGTTTAGATGCCTTCCGAATGTTTTGAAAACCAAAACATGGTTGCATCTATGCAATACATAATAAATTATCATTATTATAGGCTACTTCTTGGAATTTAATCATCTATACAATTAATCTCAGACTATTTTTTAAATAGTTAATGCCCCGCCAAGTTTAAATCAATTTAAGAACAGAAATTCATGGATGCATAAAGGTAACCTCATACACAACTTCATCATCGATTAGACACCTATTAGGACACCCATCCTACACTTTACATGCATGCAAGTGAACAAATTATAATGTCCTGCAAAGTTCAGTAATGCCTAAGGACAAAACTATATGGTTGTATTTGTTACCTAGTAAATGTTCTAATATTCTCCTTAACGCTCCTCCTCCATATATAACAATCCATATATTATAAACATTTCACAAAATAACAACACTTCAAGAATTTAGAACATCCTAGATATTATAATAGTCAAGAAATGAATAACAATCGGGAATTAATAAAAGTCCTAAATTAAAAACAGTCCAGATATAATAACAGTTTAGAAAAGATGACATTACAAAAATAATGCCAGTCTAGTTTTAATAAAAGTCCAAAATTAATAACAGTCCAGAAATAATAACAGTCATAAATCATAATAGTGTAGAATTCATGGCTGTCCATGAATAATTATAATGTACAAATAAAATTTCCTAACTATAGTGGATAAACTGTAAGCTCATGAAATCCTAGGAGATCAACAAATAAGGTTATGTGATTAGGATGATGAAGATCCAGGTCATCTACTTACAAGATGTAACTATGTGAAAGAAATCTGGAGAAAGTTAGGGATGAATGAAGTAGGTAACATGAGGAATTTGAATAAAAACTTATCGATAGTAGCAAGAAGGAACCAAGACCAGAAACTGATGATGATGACTACCATTATGTATAAGGTATGGAACGAGAGAAACAAAATGATACTAAAAAAAATGTGAAGGCATAAACGCTTGTAATACAAATTAAATCAGAATGTAGGTGGAGAAAATTATCAACATGGAAAGAGAAGTTAGAAAAAGAAGTAGAAAAGATGGTAGATTAGAAGAGGGTGAGAAGATAAATGTATTTGAGTAAGACTTGGGCTGATTTTCATTAACATGTATTGCATTGTAACATGGACTTATGTAAATGGGCTAGGGAGAAAGACTAATATTGTTGGTTTTGATCTTAATACATATTATATTTCCATTAAAAAAATAATCTATGAAAAATACCAGTTTAGAAAATAAGTAAGTCCCAAAAATGTTAAAGTTAAAAAAAAAGTCCCTATTTAAACAGTCCGGAATATAAAGAAAAATAAAAATGTCCATCAATGTCATTTTACCCTGCCCAAATGGCTACCGCATAACATCAACCAAAGTAGAACCAAATCCCAAACATAGAGCTTGGTTCTTTACAACCAATATGCCCCAGAGATAGAGAGAACCTTTTCCAATCATTGTCAGGAAAACAAAAGCCCAAAGAGGATGCATAATTTCCATCTCCCATGACATCCCCTCATGAGTCCACGGTCCAGTAGAGGATGAAGACACAACACATGCCACGATGGCACGATCAAAGAGCTTATATATAGAGGAATGGAACATCAGAGAAAGTAACCCACTTTCATTAGATCTAACTCAATAAAGATCCCTAGATTGAATTAAGCGTGAGAACTTCTCCCCGGGGACTTTCCGAGAATTCCCTTGCAGGCATTTGAACTTGTATAGCTCAGTTAACTAGCCCTTTTGTTTGTCTCTACCCGGAAGTAGTTCCCTGCATCAGTGGCGCCGTCTATGGGGACAAATTTTCCTTTCTAGGTTTTGACAAATCCCAGGAAAGGTTGGAAGTCATACCAAACTGGCGCACATGCACACACCAGAGAAAGAAAACAACCACGAGGCGACAAACCCCACAACCAGACCGAGATAGACAACATGAATGAATCAGGCGCACATCCACTTGTCTTCGAAGGTAAACATACGATAGAATCGTAATCCATTGACTACAAGTAGGAGTGAGAAGCCTATCATGCTAAGTCAAAGAAGTTGAGCAAAGGAAAAATTAGAAATTCCACTAGTCGAGGACATAATAAAACAACGTGACATGACAAATGGATGAGAGTCATAACATAGTCGTTATTGCACTTTTGGCCAAACAACCCCACGCGCAGTTAAGGTACATTCACTAAAGGGACAGCCTCTAGGTTACAACCAATTCATATAATTACATATACATTCATGATATAAATTGATATGGTATACTTGCCCCTATGTTAGAGAACGTAATGATAAACATCATATAGACACGGAAATAGGTGCACTATTAATACACAAACAACAACGGAAAAATGGATATCTGACTGATTTATGCCCATATTAACACGCGGACCAGATACTAACAATGCAGTATCCGTGGTAAAATGCTAAGACGAAACATAATGTAGATCTAAATCAACAAAACACATTTTGAAAAAAAAGTCTCAATCTATACTATTGTTACAACGAAAAACTCCTTCCTAAAACACATAAAACTCTTCCCATAGAAAATTACAAAACTACGAACCCATTACATAAAAACCCCAACTTAAAACACTACCTACATACTCGTAAGGCCACAAGGGCCCCCGAGAGGACTAAGATGATAGCTTATTCTCCCTCTTCTATTTTCTATAACTAGTGCCCCAAGTGATAGAGCATTATCCTCCCAATCTGATAAGTAAAGTGTACCAGACAATACGACGAGATCGCTTTGCTTACATGCTAAACTTTTCATTGTGTAATGCAAGTGGTGGATTTAGAAGACACGGTCGCCTCCCGCACTACACATCTTACCCCCCAAGTTCACAACCCGAGGAAGACATGAGCACTAATCCCACGTGATTTCTTTCTCACGCCCGTCCAAAGGGTTTTCGAGACGATGTCAGGAAAACATCATCCACATCGCATTCACATTTGCTAATATCATTTTCCAATCCTAGGAAAAGCCATAAAACACATGCGTCAAAACATGTAACACATTCATACTAAGTAAATCAATATTACACAACACATACTGTATGTCTTAACAGCCTTAAGCTAATACACACACAACCGGGCTTGCATCCCAACTAAGTGGAGCAGATGCTCCTGCCAACCAAGGTCTCCACATTAATAGTGATGTGCCCAAGAAAAAAGAGGGAAAGCTCTAACATCCCAATCGAAAGAATCAGAATCATGAAACACATAATCCATTCCCTCAACCAAGAAACTACTAAAAGCTACACCTCCAAAGTATCACCTCACCACCCTCGAATGATGACCCCTTATATAGGCACAACATAGCCTTGGGAATTTGAAAGAACTTTATAATTTAAATATTCAAAAGACACAATCACGCATTCTCCTAAAAATTAACTACCAAAATTATCAGTATAGGAAACGTAATGCTGAATTATTCTCAAAATACTCAAAGAAGTCCATGCATACGTGGCATTCATATCCATAAGCCCAAGCCCAACCTACATAAACATTACAGTTCACACACAATAAACATCCTGCACACCATCTTTGTCACTCGATATGACATAAGCGGCAGGCCACACACCTACGAACTCTATCAGTAATTAATAAAGATCATTCCAAACTTGCGATCAGAACAGGAAGATAAATAATGTGTTTTCATACGCCAAGGGAACCCCAGTCAACGACACAAGTGATAACTCTTTATCTCCTAGCCTTCTCAAGCAAAAAACCAACTATCATTCTCTATAGATCAATCTAGCCTAAACCCACAAATCTTAAGCCATAATGCAAACATTGGCAAAAAAACACTTAGTGGAATGTGTCCAATGAAACCTACATTGGTGTGGTTATGGAAAATCGTACACGACGTCGCACACACTTGAAAAATGACCAGCCAGTGACACAAATGCACAACTACCAGCCTCCAAACCACAAGGCCCTAAAGCATATCCCATATCATTGCTCTCCCAGAAGAAAAGGCTCAGTTATCAGCCAGTAAGAAATACCAACCTCGAGGAACAAAAAAAACTATAAAATGTTACAAAGAAACATTATTAACACAAACCACGCTGAAAATACATAATACAAAACAACACACAAAGTCTTGATAAATTATTCCATTAAAATTTAAAACATCGTCAATGTGATGAGGATCCTTGCAGTACAATCTATAACTCTAAACCTTTCCATCCTCCCCACCACCCAACCCGATGACAACGTTATCAACCATCTCCGCATCACTCCTCCTCGGCGCACTGATGTACCTTGACGCTCTCAAAGGCTAGACATGTTGCGGAGTCTCAGTACCCACATTGGTTTGAACACTCACTTCTTAGATGTCAATGTCTTCGTACCCATCAATCTCGCACCTCCCAAGCTCATCGAACGACGATAGCGAGATCATCTTCCCCAATTACTCAAGGAGGCAGAAATAGTGACCACCACCCCTAACCTTCCGGCCATAAGCCTCATCCAATTCCCGCTTACCGACCAACTCAGACTCAACTAGGGTTTTGGGCATGAATGTCCACCCATACACTGCACCACTTCATATTCGCTATCTTAGTGTACAATTTCGGCGAAGAAGTTGTAAAAAATCTCCATCTTTAGTAACTTGTTCAGCAAAGCCCGAGTATACTTAGGATCTGCAGGATCCCCACGCGCGTAACTTAGTGAGTTTCCTAACCAGCACGTCGTTCACTCCGTTCTTCTGATCAATCAAACTATGTGCTGTCACGACTTTCATCCCCAACTCAGTACACTTCTCCTCATAGTGTTTCACCCCCTCCAAATTAACCACTCACTTCTACAAACCCTTTGTCATGTTGGCATAACTAGAGATGCGTTGAGCCATAGCTCCCATTGCATCACTCAACTGAGAAATATACAAACCATTTTCAGCAAATTTTACAATAAAATAAGAGTTAAGTGCTAAAATAACCCTATGTTTTAGTTGAAAGTGTCAATCTAACCCTATAAAAATCTGAAAGTGCAATTTTAACCCCATTATTTGATTGAAAGTGCCAATCTAACTCTAGGAACCTTAATTTGGTTGGAATTATGTGAATTGAATTTTATATCTATGTTTAAAAAAATTATAAATTC